>JAQFYB010006082.1:0-12856 GCA_034694085.1 Pogonognathellus longicornis | reverse complement strand
CCTACACTTTTACATGGGGACGGCGCTACCTAACCACGGTCCTTTACGTTTTTCTGAAACCCATGGTCCCTTTAGTGCTAGCGTATTCAATACGTAGAAATATACAAGGATGCTATGTATCTGAACTTCTACATGAACCCACGGTTTTGTAATGGTTCCGGCCGGCCATACCTGTAAATAAATAAAAAATACTATGTAGGTATATAGTATTTACTGTAATCAATTGACCTTAAAATTCCTTATGAGTTCGATATTTTAAATACAAAATAGGCTTTACCATCTAAATTAGAGGAAGAGAAATAAAGGGATGAATATTATACTTAAATAGTAAATTGGTAGATATATTATATTATAGATAGATAGATAAAATTACCCGTTACCCGGGCATTCTTAAATTATCAATGCAACCAACAAGCCAAGAAACCCTAGAACAATTTGTTTAACACTAAAAATGCCGTGGGTTTAAAACTTCCGTCGATTGCAGTGGTTATGACACGCTGTCCTCATGTAAAAGTGTAGGGAATTGTGTACCGATTAGACCCAAATGTGATGGCGCGACAATGATTTAAAGTCTAGACTCTTATACACGGCAAGATGTTGAACTTGTCAACTTTGAAAATCTCTGTAGGTGAAACATTTTATAATAATAAAATGTAATATTTTTGATATAATGTGTAAAGTAAAGTAGCGGACTTATACAAAAATTCTCAGCTTTCTAAACAATTATTTGTGGTACGTTTCCTACACCAAAACTGAAAAAAATTATTTAGCTTGGACAGAGTGTCCACACCAAGGCATTTTTAGGGTGAAGGAAAATGATTTTTATTTCATATTATAAAATGTTAATGTAACATAAAATACTGTCATAGCATCCAGAAATTACAGCATTATTTTATCCTATATAATTTTATACCCAACATAAACAATTTAATAAATCGAAAATTGCAGTTTGTTTTGAATTATTGTACTGTCAGTCGCGTCAATTCTCTTTTTTCAAAAATATTCCAGAGAAAATCATTGAAATTAATGGTTTGCACTTAGGACTGCGGGTAATTTCGACAAAAAAGCGGCGACATAAATAATGTTTTACTCAAGGATGTTAAGATAATTATCACACACGAGTTCAGACGGCATACGAGTCTACGGATTTTTTTTTAAATATATGTTACAAATTGGAAAGAAATTGTGCAATTTAGCTTCAGATATTTCAATGCTTTTAGTATTGTAGGGACTAGTAAGGATATGCTTGCTTAATGATTTGAATTGAATAATACATTTGCTTATCATACTGTAAATACATTGCGCATTGCAGCATACCAACAAATTGCCCTAATGATGTTGTTTGTCTAATACATACACACAATTGTGTCAGATAAGAACGTGCATAATATAATAAGCGTGTAAGTCTAATTGCAATAAACGCCGCTTTTGAACAAATTATATTTAGTTGCTACCAACATAAACGCCTTCTATGTCAATGCTCACGTTGAGTGTTCTGTCATCATGTATATTCATAGCAAAAAAGGCGCATGCTAAGTGGTGTGTATATGTATGTATAATATGTGTTTAACTAATTATAATATCATACTTTGCATTAAATTAATCCAATTGCAGTTAGTAAACTCTAATTAAATATGAGTGCAAATAGTGCATGGAATTTTTACCAAATCTGATTTCGTTCTTAAAAATAGTACATGCAAATAAAAATTGAATAATAAAAATAACACAATTTCATCTTCATGCAGCATCAACAGAGTAAAAAACGCCTTATATTTTCAAAAATAAAACTATGCAATGTAGGCGTTGACAAGTAAAGAGATTTGAACCTGTTTGAAGATTATTTTACTCCCACAACAAACAATGCGACTAATGATAAATGATAAAAACACGTGATTGCAATTTATTCATAGACATAAGTAACCAGCAATTTGTATTTAAAGCGAACAATATCGCTAAAAGTAATTACAAATGTCAGAGCAACCAGAATAGAAACATTGCCTTAAATTTTATGGATTGATTTTTAACATAAATAAAAAAACTTTTTTAGTTTGCAAAGTAATTTGACACTACATAAAATGGAACCAAGTACTTTTACCGAATTGTGTGAACAAATCAATCCTGAGTTGGTGAACTCAATTGCGACGAATGCTGTTTTTAAGGAAATGGCATTGGGAACGCTGTCAATGGAGCGTTTTCAAAGATTCATTCAGCAAGATCATTTGTTTTTAAGGAAATACTTTGCCAATTACACAATTATGGCAGATAAGGAAGACAATCCAGAACGCAAGGACCAATTGAATAAATACCATTCTGCAAGCGAATCTTATTTTCGCCTCATTGCATCCTACTTCAGAGAGTTTGATTTCCAAGAGGCAACTTGTGCAGAAACCTACACCCAAAGTAAAATTTAATTTGCAAATTTATTTATGAACATAAAATTTATATATTTTTTATTCATGAAAATTTTAGAATAGAAAATATATATTTTCAATTTTATTTAAGGAAATAATATTTATATTTTTACTTTATTTATGAGAATGAAATTAATAATTTATTTACTTATTACAAAATGTGCATGAAATTGGTATATTTTATTTTGTGAACAAAAAATGAAATCAAACTATTTTTAAACAAATTTCGCTATATAATTTTTGGTTGTTTTGTGATAAATTTTGTATATAACAGATTACATCGATTTGCTGAGGAATGCTGCTCTGGATTCTCCGGTAGCGGAAAGTCTTGGTGCTTGTTATGCGGCTCACAGATTGTGGCAAGCAGCAAGTGTGGAATTGGCAAAAATTGCCATTTACGAAGGGAACATTTATTCACGGTTTGTGAAAGTTTTAACTGCGGACATATCAACTTCGTTGATAAAATTTCAAAATTTTGTGGATGACTATTATACTCGGGCCAGTCGTGTCGAACGTCAAAATATGATGAAAAACTATGCTTCGGCTCTTCAGATGGAGAGCGACTTTTTTGAAGGAGTTTATCGTAATATTTAATACGAGTTTTAAATCGTACCATTTATTTGCAATTCCAAACTTACAAAGAATTACATTTCATTTTAAATCCTATCCTATTATTTCAGTTTATGATTTTATTGGTATTCTATTCCTATATAATAATAAAATATGGTAATTATGTGATTGATTAGCTTTAGCATCTACTACCAAGCAACTGGATTAAAACTTGGTAAAACAAGTTTACATTCATGGTGCATGGCGATCATTACAATAAAATATCATGGTATAAAAAATAAAAATAAATACTGTATCACATTAAACTACACATTAGTACCATTACTTCAGTTCATTAAATAGGTAATATTTGTGGGATATTTTATATATATGAGAGGCATTTAGTGCCATTCAAAATGCTAAGGTGGGAAAAAAAGTGATCTACTCATTAGTTGTTTGTAAGGAAAGTCTCAATTAATGTTTGAGAGGCAACGTAATTGAAGTAACGTATATGAAGCAACATAATATAAGATACAGTAATTTACAATATATCAAGAGAAAATTAAAATGTTCATAAATAATAGCTAGTGCAAATCTACAATGTATTACATGAAAAGAAATATTAGAACAGTCAAAATACATTAATTTGCAATCACAATATTTTAAATTGTGACAAACTTCTCAATTATCCTTACAATCATTGGGTACACAATTTATAAAATTTAAAAATTACTAATTATTGATTCCTCTTCAGAATGAAGTACAAAGCAAAGTTAACAAATCTAAGTCTAAAAAAATTTATTTATAAATCGCAGTTTTAAAAGTATATTATTGCACTCTTGCTAACAAAATGTATATTGTTAATTACACCACTTTTCTTTGCAAAACAATATTGTCCTTTGTCCTATGCGCACTCCAACGCCCTATAACATTTCGTTTTTTTCTTAAATGGTAGAGTTTAGCTATTTTTATCATTTATTTTCACTTTTATTTTTGCAGCCAATTACTATGATAATGAACAAATATTTTCCACAGTCAAAAATTTAGTGTCATTTTTTCCAATTTGGTTCCATATTATCCAATATTAGATTAATTACGTATTATGTATACCCACAAAATATCATAATTTAAGCAATGTATTTATTACTAGTACAAATTAATGGAATGCGAAACTTTAAAATAACGACCCTCAATTTATATTTTAAATACTTTTTAAAACAATATTTATATAGGATTATTTTGACGTCTGCATGGACGAAATGAATATCTGCATAATTGGGCTGAACTAGTCATACTTCAAGCTATAAACTAACAGTGCCACTTAAAAATTACTAAGTACTTTACAAAATAGTGTTAAAACCTGGAACACTAGTTTTGCACGCTTATTACCAAACATATTCATTTATTTTGTAGAGTGACATTAATACATAGCTTCAACTTTAATATTTTCTCTGTTATACAAACATTGCAAAGTATGTGTTCACACGATATACAATTTGCTAAAAGAATGTGCAGTTTAATACAGTTTAATACAGTTTAATGCGGATTGGTGGGCAGTTTTTACGAACGTTTGTAATAATACAGGTGCATATTTATGATAAAGATGTATCATATGTGTCCATTTAAAATGTCAAATTGTTTTATACATTATACAGTATACAGAAATACCGGGTCACATCATTCAGAAATAAAATAAGGCAATATAGTTAATGGAGGCTATTGTTATGCAAAATTGATTGCAGAAGTGGCTATACATGAAGAAATGCTAGGTAATATTAGAGGGGGGAGGCTATAAATGGAGGAAATACGTAGTTTTACATACTGCGACAAAAAAGCAACTTTAAATGGTCATTCGTTTGGAGTTTATTAGTAACTATAGAAAGCCTAAACCTTTTCAGGGTTGATTATAAAAAATTGGAGTCAATGAAGATTGTTAAAGCAACTGCTTGCAATGATTGTGTGCAAATACCTAATATAAAAACATTTGTTTGCCTTTTTTGTCGCAATGCGTAAAACTACGTATTTCCTCCATTTGTAGCCTTGCCCCTCTAATAGTAGTATCTGTTTTCTGTTAAGTTAATTACACCCGCTATATGAACGCATACTTTTCGGAACCTTTAGTAGATAAGAAAGAAATGCAAACTTTCAGGCCGAAATTGCTTGTAATGAGGTATGTATCTAGAGCAGGGATGAAATTTTCAAAATTTCCCCGGTAGCACGAGCCCCGCCCCCGTAGGGGGCGGGGCAAATTATTCGATTTTCCTAGGGAAGCCCCGACCACAATCCGGATTTCCCTGGGGGGCGGGGCTAAATTTTCAAATTTCCCCGGTAGCAATGCTACCGTGCTATCGAAAATTTTCCATCCCTGATCTAGAGGCGGTGCACTGGGTGGACGTACACCCCCCAGAATGCGTTTGCTACCTCAAAAAAAGTTTTTGAGATTTTGAAAATTTTCAAAAAAGCTCGCGCTGTGCGCTAAGTTTATCCGTCCTATATTGGTTTGGAACTAATTCAAAGCGCTTTATGCACTCAATTGTACCTCAAATTCGAACTTAGTTACGTGCCTGCTTAATATAGTAGTTATACTGCTACAAGTTATAAAATAATTTTGAAAGGCAGTTAATACAATGACCGTCAATTTTAAAGTATACCTCTTTTTTTAAATTACACACACTAAATACGGACTGAAATGTAATATAATATTCATTGTAGTGTCAAAATCATACTGATTGTACCCGTGCAAACAGAATGTATATTTTTTATGACCCCGCTTTTCCTTGCAAAATAATATTGTCCTATGCGCACTCTAATGCCCCTGTAAGATTTAATCCTTTTCTTATATAGCTTTGTTTTCCAAAGGGCCAGGTGCGGTTCTTGTAGTTGCGCAAAAGGCTTTTGTAGGTTTGGTTTGGAATTGCAGAGATGTAAAGTATCATCATATCAATAAATAATGCAAATGCACCAAAATATCCACAAGCGAAGATGAGTATTTTGGTTGTCGACCCTAATTTCACAATACACAGATAATTACACATGTATATCATTCGCTTTAATAAAAAGTGAAAATAGAGAAGCATTAAACTGTACGCCTCGTCTACTAGCTTATTCAGTACGTGCAAAGAAACAATGATGGAATGTATATTTTCTGGATTTCTACATGAGTCCACGGTTTTGTAATGCTTCCGGCCGTACCTGTTAATATTTAAATAGTACTCATTACATAAATTTATTGTAACGGGTTATCTATAATTATCTTTAAGAGTTTATATTTCAAACACAAAACAGGCGTAATCACCTAAATTTTAGAAGAAAGGAAATATATATATATAGGATGCGTATATATTTGTAATACAGATTACCTAAATCTAAAACATTAAAAAATTAAATATTAAATATGCAAACTCAATATTTAGAGAAAAAAACTGCAGAAATATTTCACAGCTATATCTTTAAACAAACCAGATTAAAATAAAAATGTCATATTAAAAATAGAAATGTGTAAATACAATCAAATAAAAACCTTTTGAAAAAAATTCATCCTTATCAATTATAGGTGAAAATTTCGAAATACCATATAAGCGTTTATACTTATTGATAACCTTTACAAAATATTGCTTTAAAAGTAAGATGTTATTTTAATTATTACCTTAGCTCTTGAAAAGATGAACATAAAATAAAAACGGAGCTCAAACTGATGTAATGGAAACAGATGACGCCCACACCTACGTACACTACATAAATAAATATGAGCATCGACGGGAGTATAGCATAAATTTTCGATGAGAAATTGGATGGCAAAAGAGACGTCAGAAATATAAACCCTTCGGGACGCAGAAAATTAAATGGAATAAGGGTAATCGGGTACAATGTGACTCCAATCACAACCCCGAACCCAATCAGCTCCACGAATAGTTTCTGAGTCGAACTATCACTACAGCCTTTTTTCCAGTATTGCTCTAATTCAACAAAACAAAAAAAATTAAATTAATTAAAAATTTTAAATGTGAAAAGAGAGAACATCATTAAAGTTATACCTTTAAAATTCTTCGATGTAAGAATGACGGCGTTTATTACAGCCACAAAATAATGAACTTTTATTTCCACCACAATTTGTGTAGCCACGACCATCAGGAATCCACAGGCCACTAGAAAAGTGAATGCGTAATTGATACTTCGTTTACGCTCATCAAAATTTTCGTCCCAAAAATATCCTCCGATGATTCGCACCCATAAATATATGTCGTATGTGATACATGAGAAGATTCCTAAATACCTTTTACAAATAGACGTCCTACTCGTAGCTATGCCAATTAACGATTCATTTCTTTTCCACGTAAAAGGTGCACAACCAACAAACTCACACCAGCGAACAATCAGGCTGTAAATCCAAACAGTTATTCTTCTCATTTTGTATTCATTCAATAAATGTTAGCTTTTTTGTTCTCAAAGTCTTGTGTTGCAGACACAAAAATATTCTCCATTCACAATTTCTGACTGGAAACACCTTGGCATCCTGGCATCTAGTATGCCGAGAAGTTTGCGGCGAAGCCGCATTTATGTGAAAAAAGAGCGAAAAATGGGGAAAGGGAGGGAAGAAAGTGGGAAGGAAGGAAAGAAAAGCGGGAAATGTTTTGGGGCTTGAAAGGAAAGGTTATGTTCCCGCCACGGATCCCGGGAAGAAAAAAGTTTTTCCTCAGATACTCGTTTACAACTAAATATTTTATTCTTCAAATTTCCAATGCTACTATTCAATATTCATACACAGTGTCCCAATTTATAATGTGTTTGTAAAAACAATATATAAAATAATAAAATAGTTTATTTTTTTATCAAAAAGAAAATTCTAATTGTTTGAACTATGTAACGTCGTCGGTGAAGAAAACACAGTCGGGACAGGAAGTGTTGATGAATCAAATGTGTGTTTAAAACTACTTAACTGCTTTAGAAAATGTTCTTAAAAACTCGATTTATATGCGTTTTCACAATTCACAATCATATGTAATTAGTGGAGTGAACTATTCCCTAAGAAACACAAATTTGATGTCACGTTTTAATAGACATGTAATCAGCTCTTTACTACATTCATAACAATTTAAAAGTGTAAAATATAACATTGGTTTGAGAATATTCTTTTATTAGGATGGTTCCTTTACGTGCAAAGGTTTATGATAATATTAAACCTGAATTAGTATAAAAGCAATGAAATTGCAATATTAACTTGTCAATGTTAACGTGACAATATTTCATTGGTAACGAACAAACGCGAAATTTAAGCTAGGTATTATTCGATTTAATCCCAACATCTAACTATGCATTTTTAATTCAGCACAATTCAAAGTATAAGTTTGTTTGATGCGGCTCAAGATGAATATCTAAGTAAATAATAGACGATGCTAGAAAAAATGATTTATAATAATTATATACAAGGCAACAAGGTAAAAAAATGAGGATATACTTTATGCCTTTTCAACTCTTCACATTTTCACAAATCCATAAGAATGAACTAAAATAATGGTCACAACTCTATTGTCATTTTTGTAGGTGCATATCATACTTAACAAAAACCAAGTGGGCTCCATTTGGAATTAATTAAAGTAATTTGGACAATTGTTAGTATACACAGCAAAAATTACTTTAAGTAATTCAAATTTGTATAAATACTCGGGAAAAAACCATTTTAGTTTCGTAGTAATATCACACTTTACACTTTCATATTAATTTAAATGTAACACAAAACGACCAGCAGATCAAACTATATTTTTGATAAAATATTTCCAAAAAGCCTCCCTCTATTTCTAGTCCCTCTGAATTTTAATTTTGAAAAATATTAGCTGGGCCTATAAATAGATGAAACACGGAAAGTTACTAGTTTCAACCTAAGAGACATTCATATACTTAGAAAGGACAAACCAAATGCTACATATAGTACTATATAAACTCTTTGAATTTAAAAAATAATTGTAAACTTCCAGGCCAAAATTGCTTATTACAGCGCAAGCGTAGGCTGAAACACGGAGTTAGCGATGTATCCCTGATACAAAAATTAAGCAATGATTTTAGGCTTCGTGTGCAACAAGATGATGACCCAGCTACGCCTTTAAATAGATAAAATAATATTACTATTGATTTTATGTTTACTGATTTAATAACAACATAATAAATATAATGTAATTGTAAGTAGCTGAAATATCTAAAGACATTAGCAAGGAAAAGAAAGGAGATGTCCGACAACTTGGACATTAAAAGTGCTACCTGGGATAAAATATTTTACCTAATATCAATGGACAATTTAATTTTTGTCCATTTTACTAACAACAGTGCTCAATCAATACGAACTTTATACGATCTATTCATCGAAGTGTTAAAAGCATACTTATGGTACCCTTGCTAACAGAATGTATATTGTTTATGACCCCAGTTTTCTTTGCGAAATAATATTGCCCTATGCGCATTCGAAAGCTCCTGTAAGATTTAATCCTTTTCTTAAATAGCTTTTCTTTTCCCAAGGGCCAGGTGCGATTCTTGTAGTTGCGCAAAAGGCTTTTAAACGTTTGATTTGGAATTGCAATGATGTAAAGTATCATCATATCAATTAAAAAGACAATCACACCAAAAAACCCACAAGCGACAATGAGTATTTTGTTGGTCGACCCTAATTTCACAATACAGAGGTAATTACACACATATATCATTCGCTTTATTAAAAAATGAAAAATAAAAAAGCATTAGACTGTATGCCTCGTTTACTAGAGTATTCAATACATGGAAAGCTCCAAACATGAGATGTGTATGTTCCGGACTTCTACATGAGTCCACGGTTTTGTAATGCGTACGACCGTACCTGTAAATATTTAAAAAGAACTACATACAGGATGACCCATTATTTAAGGAAACTCTTCATAAACCCAATCTTCACACACCATTGTATTAAAATGAAGATATTATTTAAATTATTACCTTAACTCTTGTAACGTTGCATTTAAAATCAAAATGGAGCTCAAACTGATGTAGTGGAAACCGACGACGCCAGTACCCACGTAAACTAGGTAAATAAATATCACCATCGATTTCCAGAAAAAAAATCGATGAGAAATTCGATGGCAAAAGAGACGTCAGAAATATAAACCCTTGGGGACGCAAAAAAGGCAATGGTATTAGTGTAATCGGGTAGAATATCATTACAATCACACTTATGAATCCAAGAAGCTCCACTACTTTTGTCTGAGTTGTACTGTCAGTACAATCTTTTTTCCAATATTGATCTAATTAATAAAATAAAAGCAATGCAATTATAAAAGTGAGAAAGAGGAGAATAATTAATTCATGTGCCTTAATGAGAGCCGAGTTGGATTCCGTCAAGGGAACACAATGATTAACTTGTGCGTAGTGTGCAGATTGCTACCTATCAATCGAAGTTGTTAGAATCCACACGGCAGGGATGCAAAATTTTCGGTACCACACTAGCAATGCTACCGGGGAAATTTGGAAAATTTGTTGGCGGGGCTTCCCCATGGAAATCCAGATTGTGGGCGGGGCTTTCCTAGGGAAATCGAAGAATTTGTCACGCTTCCACAGGGGGCGGGGCTCGGGCTGCCGGGGAAATTTTGACAATTCCATCCCTGCACAAGGCTTTCCCCTTGTATAACTATGACTAGAGTTACTTCTTATGTGTACGGTGGATGTAAACCACCAGATTTTTGTCCAATTTAATGTGAATGTTGAATTACAATTATTGTAATTAGTTCAGCATGTAAAATTATACTATATAACTGGATTGTACAGTGTACCCCATTACTTAAGGAAACTCTCCCATTTTTCTCCCATATGTTATTTGTGTGGCATATGATGTATAAATGTATGTTTATATATATAAAAAATGATGGCCTAGCACTCCATCTTTTGATTGGTGGTAACTTCATGTTTCTATCTTACATTACATCGTATTACATTGGGATATATCCGTTTTGAGGGAGTGAACTCACTTTTACGATGACGGTTTTCAGTGAAAATATTGTGTGTATACTTGATCTTGTGGTTTAAATTTCAAGGGAATTTTCCAAAATGTAAAACTGATTTCCTGAAAATTTCTAAGCCCCACAAATAGGATTCCATACACCAAGCCCAAAATTCGAGGCCCCCAAAGGGGACGTAGATTTTTTAATAGCAAGATAATACTTGCATGGAAATCGTCATCGTTAAAGTGGATACTAAACACTCTTATAATATGAATATGGGTTGCTTCGTCTAGTGTAAGGTACAAATTTTTGTTATTGGGGCGCTAGTCGTGTCTGCAGGCTTACCGAATATCCAGAAATATTTTAGTGCTATAGGTAGAAGTTATGTGTGATTATTGTGCTTGTATTATAGTAATAAAACTATACATATACATGTGCCTTTAATGATCTATTTAGTAATCTAATGTACCTTTAAAATGCTTTGATATAAGAACGGTTCCGTTTATTACAGCCACAAAATAATGAACTTTTATTTCCACCACAATTGGTTTAGCCGTGACCATCAGGAATGCAGAGGCCAATAGAAAAGTGAATGAGTAATTGATACTTCGTTTATGCTCATCAAAATGTTCGTCCCAATAATATCCTGTGATGATTCGCACCCATAAATATATGTCGTATGTGATGCATGAAAAGATTCCTAAATACCTTTTACAAATAGACGTCCTACTAGTAGCTATGCCAATTAACGATTCATTTCTTTTCCAAGTAAAAGGTACACAACCAACAAACGCACACCAGCGAACAATCAGGCTGTAAATCCAAAGAGTTATTCTTCTCATTCTATATTCACTCAATAAATGTAAGCTTTGTTGTTTCAAACTCGGTTGCAGATTTTGCAGAACAATTTTTTTTCCACAGTCAGAAACTTTCGTTTAAAACTAAATATATTATACTTCAATTTTTCAAGACTGCTATTAAATATTCATATACCATATCCAAATTTATATACTGTATTTGAATATTAAAAAACTAAGCTACGAGAGCAAAAAGTTTGAAATTTTACTTTTTTAAATTTGATCTAAATGAATATGGGTATAGTTAGAAATTAATGATGCAACAACGCCATCAGCGAAGACAACACTGGACAGGAAATGTTGATGAATGCATTGTATATTTAAAACTAACTGCTTTAGAAAATATTGTGAAGTTTTATGATCATAATAAACGGGAGTTAGTATAAAACAATTATTGCAATATTAACCTGTCAATATTGCATTTGCAGTGCACAAATCCGAAATCTAATCTAGTACTATTAAGTGTAATAACAAGTTCTAACTATTCATTTTTAATTTAGCAACATTCAAATTCTATTTGTTTGATGCGGCTCAAGAACAAAACCTGGGGAATTAATAGGCAATGCTGAAAAATTCCGTTATAAAAATTATATATATTTATTTCTGGCAACATGTAGAAGACATAGACAAACATGTCATATGTCATTCACAATAATGTAATTAGTGGAATAAAATATTCCCCATGAAACACAAATTTCATGTCACGTTTTAATAGACATGTAATCAGCACTATACTATGTACATTCATATCGATATAAAAATTTAAAATATAACATTATTTTGAGAATATACTTTTGTTAGGATGGTTCCTTCACGTGCAAAGGTTTATGATAATAACAAACTTGAGTTAGTATAAAAACAACAACTGCACGTATCGATATTTCATTTGAAATGCACAAATGCCTCTGCGTTCAATTTTGCATAATAATAGCCTCCCTCTAACTATTCCATTATCTTATTTCTGAGTGACTTGACTCGGTATTTGTGTAAACTTACTACGTGTAGAGAGATAGGTATTTATTCAGGACGATATAACATAGTTTTTACATCCATACATGTGTCATTATACAACATTAGTTTATAG
>JAQFYB010006081.1:0-12857 GCA_034694085.1 Pogonognathellus longicornis | reverse complement strand
TTAATTTTCCAGTCTTATATTTTAGTTCCGTCCGGCCGTCCGTCGAGTCGTAGTCACATTCTAAGGCTGTGGCCACAATATTATTGGTGAAAGTAAATGACCAATTTTCTGTTTTTCTGACGAAGATTTTGATAAAAGTGACATTAATAGGTAGTTGTAAAGGGAATTCAACTAGTAGTGATCCAGAATGTGTGACTGTTTTCCTCAGAACGGTGGAAGGTAAATATCAAATATCAACACATCAATGCTATCATCAAACATCGGGTATAAATTGTAAATAGTTGATAGTCCGAATCGGATTTGAAATTATAATATAACAGTAATAATTTTTGCATGTAGTATTCCTGTGGCTCCAGAATGTAGGGCCAAGACTGGCAGTTCCGATTATGCTGCTAATTTTAAACAGTGGTGTTCTCCTGTCTTGTCTAAAAATTTTGCTTTAGAAAATAAAGCCCCGGAAAATGATGACGTTTGGAAGAAACGGGTAATAATGTAAAATCTTTACTCCCAATAAGTTTTGACGTTGATAAAAGTACTAAAATTCTAAAAAATTGTCTACTGCTCATTTTGGACAGTATTCATTCAGTAAAGGAGCTCGCTTTGGAATCCCTCCTTATTGTGACTGCACTCCTCCCCCAGAACGATTTCGCTTTGAGACGACCTATGAACATGATTACGTTAGCTCATTACATAAGAATTATCCTGGATTTTTACGTCATCCAGCTCTTCCGGGGGTTACTCCTCAACAGGTTATTACAATTGTTCATTGACACAATTTGTAATTACTAATAAATAAACTGGGTTGATTGTTATTGACATTTTTTGTTTTTGTAAATAAAATGTGCAGGATACATTTCTACCCTCTCAAAACCTGTGCCCGTTCACTACAGAGTCTACGTACTCGAGAGCCTTCGATATGCCGCAAAAACATTTCAAGCAAATCTGTTCTCAACAAGATTCCTGTGGAGGATGTGGACAAGACCCATGTGAAGAAACTGTAATTTATTTTTGAATAACAATAAACATTTTACGTAGTAAACACTCTAGTAGAAGTTTGAAGACATTACTCATAATTTCTTTTGTGTGGTTTTCTAGTGCTGTGTAAATCCAGGACTACAAATTCGTTTCGGGAATAATACCAAACGACGTCCTTGTGCTCCAAAACTGAAGAAAGAAAATCTGATTGCTCCTGGAACTGATACATCCGTATGTTGTAAATGTGAGCGGACCCTTCCTTGCTGTCCTTGTCCAGATGGAAGTAGATTGTGTGATGCGTGTTGTGGCTGTGAATATCCATGCAAATTACACATGGCCGCCGTGACTCCTACTAGACAGTATCCGATAGTTTTAAACACACCAAGATATGTTCCCGATCCTAGAGTTCATCCAAAGAGACCTTTACTTTTGTGCCGAGGGGGTAAATTTTTATTTAATCTTTATAACAGCTACGTTAGGTCTCAAAAATGGCTACAAAATTGTCATTTTATTTAAAGGAACACTGGAGTGTCCGCTACAAAATCAATTTCCAACTGCGGCCGCAATATCTCAAGCAAAAGAGCGTCTGAAAGACAAACTGGAAACGGAAAGGTGCCGTTTTCCTCCTGAGGCACTGGAATCTACCTATCGAAGTACCTTCAGGACTCCTCCTCTGAATGATGTTCCAAAATATTGTTCAAAAGAACAACAGGCAATTTTTTATATATAATTTTATACATGTCTATTGTATTTTAACTTTTAATTTACTTTTGAATGCAAATGTGTTACATATAGGATATAGCCCGACAAGCAGAAGCTGAGGTTGCTGCTAAAGGTCTCCCGGAACAAAGTTTGCCCGCGTATTGTCGCGAAGGTGGCCGACCTCCAGATCCAAGACCAATGTTTGATCATCTGTCCACATACGAGGTAAGTGTCAATATTTCCTAATGAATAATTTTCAATTTATGCAAAGAATTCCAATTCTGTTATCAGTGTTTCTAAATAAACGTATTGATTTCTTATAGGCGGACTACATATGGGAACTTGAACCACGCTTTAAGTTTTTGGGTGGTGAAATTCCATGTAAATTCGAAGTGAAGCCTCTATGCTCGCCTAAAGTCATCCACGCTTCTGAGGTCATCAAAGAACGCACAGAAGAAAAGGAACGTTGGGGAGAAGATTGGGTTTGCAACCCCGAACCCTGATATTTGCATCCAACTGCACAAATCCCACAAGAGTCATGTCATTACGTAAAATATTTTTAATATTAATAAGTATACTTAAAAATTCCTGAGAATTAACACAAAATTACAAAAAAGTGATGTATGAAAAAATATATCACAGATTTATAAATTGTTCCATGTACGCAAAAGCAAATATGAAATGTTATTAAACAGAGCTAGAGTCTTTGTAGAGATTCGTATCCAGATCAATCGATCTTTCCTTGATTTCCTTTTAAATTAAATGAAATCTTAAAGTAATTTTAATAAATTGAAAAAATAATTTTAATGAATTTCATAATTAGAGCTGATTGCTTGATGTTTTTACATTTCTTGAGAATTTTAAGCCTAATTTTAAAGTTTGAACATTCTAGTGCTACTTTTTTCATCGATTTGTCTCATATTGAACAAAGTGTATTTTCATTGCGTGTAATAATTACGAACATCGCATTGCGCACATTCTTCGACAAACTCTCAGGTCCCAGAGCTATAGAAGAAAATGAATGATAATCCTTGATATACATGAAGGTGCGTTTTGTGTTTTGTGTGTGTATTTGATATATCCGTTATATATAATTATAGTAGTTCTGGTAGTACGTTACGTTAGGTTGTTACGCGTCCATGGATCTGTCAGTCTGTTTGAGAGTTCGATTGCATTATTATTGCATATTGCATAGAGCTCTTGTAAAGCAGGGAAGAAGTTGTTACACCTAAACCCAAAGAGAGTTTAATAGCTAAAGGCTCTCCGGCTCTAAAGCAGAGCTTTTTAGACCTATCTATAATAATTGGGCGGCAGTAAAATGCTAGAAGAGTGGCTCTCTACTTCTTCTTGGGTTCGTATGATGTAAAATATTATGAGCCCCACAACAGTTCATCCACATTCTACCAAGCGGCGGCTCTGTATTTTTTATATAAAGACTTTTATGCTCATTAATTATGCTGTGTTTTATCCGCAGTGAACTGACAAAACAGCTCGCACAGATAATGGAGTCCTGTAACTGTTAATTGTGCTTTTATGCTAATCAACGTTAATCCATCCATATTCAAAGTCTAAACCTATAGACTCACACACATTTACTGGACAAATTGTCAAATATTTAATCCAAACTGTCTGAATAGTGCAAATCATTGTTACGCAACAATCCGAATTTTAGTTCAATACCAAATATACGGAATAATACAAACAACTAAGTTTGTCTAAATATCGTAAAGTAACCGAAATTGTATTTAAGTTTGAATATTTAAGCGTCAGCTGATTGTTACTTACTTTTACAACATGTTCCATTCAAAGGTAAGCTGTTTAAAATTTTAATTATTCTAATTGTTATATTTTGTTTTTCAATTTTTAATGTATCAGTACATTTACGTAATTTAAATTTAATTTGGTGTATTAATTAGTAATTAAGACCTTAATTTCATTAATTCATTGGTGACAATGGTGACAATCATTGTAGTTGTCATTTTGACGGTTCTGACATTGTCAGAATTAAGATCTCACGTCAAAGCAGTTGAAGGTCATAGTCAGAGATAGTGAAGTAAGAAATAATTTTGAGGGGGGAAATTTGACACTTTGACAGAGTTTGTAATTTGATTTTTTTATTATTTGTAGGAACTCAAGAAAGGAGAGGATCAACCGATCAGTATCAAGATCTGTCTTATTTGTGGGAAAGAAGATGAGTTGGATTTCGGAGGTCGTCCGATGAGATTCACCAAGTTGAAAATCAATAAGAATGTCAACTGCGCTGAATTGGCTTGTCGGGTTCTGTCTTTACCGATGAATCCAAAATACGAATTCAAACTGTTGTTCACCAAGTCAAGATACTGTCGTGAGTGCAATATGAGGTTGTGCGAGTTGGAATTGGACCAGCAATCCATGATCGGCAAAGACAGCAAGGAGTTCGGTCTTTCTTGGAGGAAATTGATGGAAGAATTCAGAAGAAAAATGACAGGACATTTAAGCGAAGTTTCCAAACCGACGATGTCAGATGAAACTTCAAAGGAGTTTAAACGAGTTTTAAAAATGGTTTTGGAATTCGACCCAGGTATGAAAATTATATTATAATTTAATAGATACTTGACCCTTTCTCACTTTTTCCAAATAAATGAGATATCCTGTAAAATATTGTCAACTAGAAAAGTTAATATATGTCTCTTATTCAGCTTCTGTGGTGGAAGAAAAACCGGCTGAAGATGATGATTACGACTCTGATCCTTTTGAAGACAAATTATTCGAGAAAATCCAAAAACAGAAGAAAAGAAAGGCAAATGCCAAAGCAAAAGCATCAAAGGAAACTGCAGCTCCCACCAACAACAAGCGTGCAAAGCGTGGAAGAAATGCGAATACATCTGACGACAAGGATTTTTCAGCCCCTATTTCTGTAAGAGCTCCTACAAGCGGTCGAGGTAGAAAAACCAAAAACAGCAAGCCGGAAACGATGGAGGATATTCTGAAAGAACTGGACGAAACAGATCCTATTTTACCTATTTCTCTGAATACTCCGATGGAAGTGGAAACTTTAAATCCCGCCGTCGCCGTCGTAGAATCAATAACCACGAAAATTCCGTTGGAGGACAACAACACGAATGGATCTTCAACTACAAACGGGTCTCCTGCTGCTGCTGCTGTTGAAGAAATCACTGCTGTTGAAATTATAGAGAAGTCAGACGGTGAGGAAGATCCTGCAAACCCTTACAAATGCCCAGTTTGCAAAGAAAAATTCCCCGTGGAAGTCCAATTGGACAAACATTGTAAAAAGTTTCACAAAAACGTTCCGAATCCATTCATTTGCGAATACGAAGCATGCGGAAAAGCATATTCCTCTTTGAGGTCTCTCTCAGGTCACAAGAAACGCTACCATGAATCCAGTTCCTTCATTTGTGGCTTCTGCGGATTGGATTGCAAAATGAAATTCAGACTGAATGAACATTTGGACAACCACCCAGAGTACAAACCATTGAATTGTCAGTATTGTGGACGAACTTTCAAACGCGACTTTTCACTTCAAGTTGCATTTCAAATGCACAAAGGCGGAGATGTCGACCCTTGTGTGTTTTGTGGTAAAAGAATTCCGAAATTTGACAATAAGTCCTAGTGCATTTATCCTTTAATGGCTATAAATTGCATTACACAATAACAATAACAACCCTTAGCACAATTGTTTTGTCCTATTATTACTCCTCTAAAACAGTTGTTGATTGTTATTACATAAAATTGTTGTACAAGTAGGTAATACATAGAAAAATAGATTTTTCTGTTTATCTGTTTTACTATTTAATTTTACAGCATCTGTCTTTATCTCCCAAATATTCCACTGCGGGTAATATTCAAGTGACTCAGTTTTTTGTACAAACGATTTAAATACAATAGGAAATGATGGTGTTCATTTTTTCCCGATGTATTCGATTTTCTCGATCCATCCAATACATATAAACTATACAAAACATTTAAACTGCCTAAGAATATTAATGTTGCATTTTTGTTACTAGTATTCTCATTTTTAACCATAACATTTAAATATCAATACTTAAGTGAAATATCTCTATAAAGCAGTTCTGTTTAATTTAAACCGAAGATATAAGTATCTCAGCAGTAATAATAATAATAACTAGTTAAATCATTGAATGTAATAGTTAAATTATTAAATGTAAACCTTAATAATAATGTTAGTATTTATAGTGCTGTGAAATGGTCAGCCTAGTTGTTCCAAACATAATCTCATTTTGTTCATTTTTATTCAATTTTTGAATTAATCATTTATTTATCTAACTGGTTATGTTTATTTACTTTATTTATATTTTAAAACTATTGATAGTTATAAACTGATTGTAATTGTAAGGTTAGTGCGAATTGTAAATGTTAAAGCATTTCTTTCCTCGCAAACACGACCAAAGTTTAGAAGTTTGATTGTACTAATTAATATTTATTAATAGTATTTTGCTCTCGTTGTTGTTATTGTTGTTAAATGTCATTGATTTAAGGGAGGTTTTTGTAAGTTAAATTTAATAATAGCAATGTGTTCTTCCTCCACCATATTAAGTTACTACTAACGGAGGGGTAAGATACATTTATTTTAGCATTAGTCTCACTCTCACATACATTATACATTTATGTAGTAGTAGTACTATATAGTACCCTTTAGTTAGTATTTATAACCTACTACATGAGTAATGAGTTTGTTGCTAGTAATTAGTAATTTATTAATTGCTGATACTTATAATTAGCTAAGAAAATACTTAAAGTGTAGTTTAATTGTTATTTAAATTGTACTGTAGGGGGCTTACTCATCAATACAGCTAAATATTAGCTGGGTGAATTGTTTGTCATTTTTAAGTAGAACTGTGTACATTTTCTACTCTAAGATACATATCTAGGGTGTGTAAACTCGATTTTCTACCATATAATTGTAATATTTATGAAACTCCTTAATTATTGTAATAATAAAACCGTCTTTAATGCAGTTTTAAATCAATGCAAAGTAATATTTTATTATTATTTATATAATTTTCCCATTCACACCGGTTGAGAAAGTTGAAATTGAGACACTGCATAATTATTAGTACCTACTTCATATTAAGGCAATGTAATAGGAAGTGAGACCAAAATAAGATACTAAGGACAAAACAATTGTCCAATTTTATTAATAATTAAGAAATAGTCAATTGAAACTTAACGAATTATCACTTCTTAGATTAATTAAACATCATTCTTTCATTTGCAACTAAATAGCAAAGATATGAAGAAGTCAGATTCCAATTGTGTTAGGCCATGGATCAGACTCCATGTAAACTCCAGGTAAAAACATCGAATGCAAAGTGTACATGCTACATACTGTCACTAAAATTAAAGCAATTAGCAGGGTCAAAACCTCATAATTGTCATAATTTTGAAACCCAGAAATAAGAAAAAAGCTCATTTTGATGGATAGACGCCCGAGGCCCGACCATTGAGATTCCCTTTGCAAAGCTGAAGTGTTGTTTGTTTTTGTTCAGCTGATTGTGTTTCTTGTAGCGACTGCGACTAGACGCGCCAATGTATTTTCCTGTTTAAAGATTCTGTCTCAAAAAAATTGACAAAAAATAAATTAATTTTATTCATTATTTCAAGTTTTTTGATACTAGCTCTTAGGACACACAAACATGGCAGAATCATAAATAATAGGCGACCAAAGAAAATAAGAAAATGTCCGTCTATAATTAAATGTGTCAGTTTGGTTGTGCTAATGTTTTGACAACTTTGATTGACCTTTAAACTTGCTCGTTAAGTTTTGCGTGAATCCTGGAAGGTAGAATAATCATCATGTCATACCGACTGCACTAACTATGATTAATCAGTAATGTTGAATGGTAACTACTTTTTATAGGCAGTTAAAATTGTAAAAGTGCAAAGAGAAAGTTTTAGTTTCGTTGCATTGTTGTTGATTGTTTTTCAGCAGACAGCAGATACTCAATTCAATATTCAATTAGGCTTTCTACTTTTTGAATTTCGTAAGAAATGCTATGGTGGTGGTATGTAATTGTATTTAAAATGTAAGCATTACTTCTGACATTTTAAACTTTACAAACTCTGACTAGGCACAGATAGTCTGTTTAGGTTAGAAAGGTGTTTCCATAATCGTTTTTAATTATTATGAAAATCTGTGGAATATTAATTTTTAATTTTTCCACTACATAATATTATATTATGTATAATATATTATTAATATATGTTTCATTTTATAATTTCAGACATTTGCAAGTTACAGCTTGTGATTCTTGAACTGAGAACTGTGAGTTTGAAGGAGCTCTGTCACAATTTTTAGACAGCAGAGCTGCATGGGATTTATTGCATTACCCATCCTAAACGACATCGATGTTTAGACAATTGTTTGTTTTGCAAAAATGGCATTGTCTGTGCCCGGTGTTGGTGATTACAGCTCAGATTTAGTCGTGGATTTGAATAAAGCCATTGATATTTATCATGATGCTTTTATCGCTGAAGATGATTTAGATAAGCGACTTCGGACATGGAGCAGCTTACTAGGTATTATATTATACATGCCTACTTGTTTATATGATTACTGTCATCTTTGTCAACTCACAAGAAATTGCATTTGTATTTACTATTTTTTTTGTTCTCAGAAAATGCAGAAAAGTACTTGTGTCTAGTCCCTCATAACCGGAAGTTCAAATTTAAGGAAACTGACAGAATTTTACAAGAAAGCATTAATTCGTTAAAAAATTTCAACCCAATTAAAGCTAGCTATGCTTTTGAATGTCTGGTCAAATATGGGTACAATTTAATAACGCAGCCGTGGCGTCAGGATTTTCACACAATAAAGGTTAGAACTTATAATTTCCAAATTGCAAGTACCTACTACCTAGTACCTAGTGACAATTCTTCTATACCTGTATAATATATACCTCTATTTGTTTTTTATGATATTAATTTATATTAATTTATTTTACTGTAGGTCACATCGGGTTTTTATGTACATAACATTTCGTCTAATCTAAAAAATGCACAAGAAATCTTGATAGCCATGGGCTACGTCAACATTTTGGATAATTCACTGAAACTAGTCCCGAATTACGAGTTGTCAACTGTGAAGGATGTATCTCGAGATTGCATTTTGGCGTGCCAAGAATGTCTTGTAAGTTTCAATAAGCTTTAGCTTTGGAATAATAAATTGAACACAAATACACGAAATAATACTATAATACATTATTTTGCATGGACTGTAACAGATTTTAAGTAAAATGATGGAACATGTGTCATACGAGGAGCCAAATTATACGTTTAAATTCGAAAGACTCTATGAAGTTCGTTGCAAGAACAAAGGTGATATATCAGAAATGTGTAAAAGTGTTTTAAATGAAGTACGTCGCCATCGTCCAAACAAAGCTATAAAAAACACCATACCCTTGAATGCAAAAGAACTCAGTATCAAAAGCTCAGTAGGAAGTGGGGATCATTTGTATGATGATGTGTCTGTAGGAGATAATATCTCTCCTATATCATCTTCTCCGTCCACAAGACGATCGAAAAGTATGGTATTTGTAACTTCTACTCCAAAAAGAGTTGCACCCAATCAAAGTGAGAAGAAAAGTCTTCTTGCTTACAAGGAAGAAAAATATCCCCCGACGAATAAGGGAGAAACTGGTTTAAATGGATCATTGACACCAAGGACATTGTCAAACATTCGGAATCAGCATGTCTATCAAAATGTCCCCTATCTCAGAAGAAACAATGACACAAATCCCAGTAAAAGTTCTCTAAATCGTGAAAAAACGAAGTGGCATACTCCGATAAAAAACAAAATGAACCCCCAGAAACATTTAAAACTCACTAAATTGAGTGAACAGGAAATAGAATTCTTGGCGAATGAAAGCGACTCTGAAGAAACGAAGGAAGAATCAGAATGTACCAAAAGTTCCAACTCAGAAAAGGAAAAATCGATATCGGAGGACAATAAAAATGTTCAAGGAGCTAATAAACCATTTAGTGGCAATATCGGTGACAAATGTGGACCCGACCTCATTTCTGGAGTCACTGGAGTCATGCAGTACGCCAAAGATTTTAGTGCTGCACTATTTGCCAAATCTTCTGCAGGGAAACCATCCTCGAACTCAACCCAAGGCTATAGTAAATATTATGAAGATGACGTTGCTCACTCTGTTGTTGCGACCCCTGTAAAAAATTCCAAATCCTCATATTTTCCTTCATCGCCTTATGATGGAAGCGATTTTACGTCTATTTGTGGAAAGGAATGTTCAACTGCATCTTCAACTGTTTCTTCGTCATGGGATATGAAATTACGATCAGGCAAAGAGGCAAATAATGTAGTTCCGCCCGAGGAACATTTTTATGACGAGCCTCCATTTTCAGATAACAGTGCTAATGATAAAAGAGCAATATCCAAAAATAGCCAATCTACTACTCTCGTGAATGGAAGCTCCGATCCATCGCTTTATTACGAAAACGTGGAATATTCAACTGAATCCGTTGGGTTAGGTTTAGGACACTCCAAGAAAAATAATAACAACCAAAGTATTTCTCGCAATCCAAACAATTCAACTTACCTTACTTGCAAAAATTCATTGAAATCTCAACAAGATGAACTACCTTCAGGCAAGACTTCGAAAAAACGAGAAACACTCGACGACTTGGAAGATGTATGGCTTCACACTTTACTGAATAAGAGCGAAAAATTCAACTATTTGGAACCACAGGGTAACAACATGATGCACGACGACTGCAGCACCGAGACTGATTCTAATATCTCAGCCACAGCAGGGAGATACGATGACGACGGCTATGATGGTGACACTAGCGAATATGTTGATAATTTGTTAAAGAGGAATAATCAAATGAAACCAACGAATAATAAAAATTCAAAACAAGTACGAGAATCTGAATTCGCCGACAAAAATTCTAAAGGAAAGCCATCAGAAAAGAAATTATCGTTTGACCCATGGAATTGCAAATTCTGTACATTTTTCAATACGTCGAACGAATTCATTTGTGAAATATGTTGTAAAAGCAAAGACAATATGGAGGATGATGACGACTTGATTGCTATGGGAGAATTAGAAGTTCCACGTCATTCAAAAGCGCCTTCTTTGCCTGATTTCATGGGGGAAGAAAATTTTATGACGGGTAGTCCAATTTCGAGTAGCAAGAAGCCAAAACAAATTACATGTCCTCAATGCACCTTGCTTAATATTTCAACTGCAAGACTCTGTGATGCTTGCGGATTTCGATTAGTGAAATATTCGTCACCATCTAAAACTTCGTGGTTGGAAGATATCAGCCGAGAAGGAGAATAAGGAATCAAGCCAGTTTTTCGTTCGTTTGTTAAAAAGCGGACTTAAGATTATTAAGATGAAAACATTTTTTTTTTCATTTTTCATCATTATCTCTGATTCTTTATTATATACAGTATGCTGTTGGGAAAGTACATAGTTAGAAATTCAAGTGATTGTTTTGTAATGTGTAATTAGTAATTAATAACAGTAATATGACATTTGATGAGATTTCATGTTACTCCCGTAGACCGCATTCACAATCGAGCAGTTGCGTCGTTAATTATTTAAATAATTGCGTATAGGTTAACTCAATACAAATTCCGTTCAATTAAGCGAAACGAAAGTACCTTTTGTAGTGATAATAGATTTAAGATTATGTAACAAATTCACATACATTATAATAGCGTAAGAAAATAAGACAAGTTGAACAATTTTTGAATTGTTTCAGTTTAAGTTACAAAGTCTTATTGTTAGTTCGAAAAACATTTTTTGTTGCAAATGCAATAATATCTCAGAAGTTTCGCAATAGAAACAAATTATGCAAAAGGAAATAATACGATGTGATGTACCTTAATTAACTTATAGTGATTTTTTTGATCTGAGTTTGTCACCATTTCTTGGTATATATTTGAATACCCCTAAAATGGTGATAAATACTTATACTTAAGCTACAACAACAATAATAATAATAATATTATAATCATAATATAAATTAATATAATACAATATTTAATTCTCAATATTATAGTCTAATCCAATCTAATAAGAAATAATAATAAAAAGTAACAATTCAAAATAAGAAAATTACAATAAAATAATAGTACTATAAACTTAGTGTTGAATTATAGTATGTAATAGCAAAGTAAAAGTTTAACGAAAGCAATATGAATACTGTATAACATTTGCAGTTAAATATGTCAGCCTAAAAGTAATAGCGTATAAAAGAAAATGTTCGTGTACTACATCTTGATCTTATCTAATAATAGAATAAATAGTATGCAATGGTTAAAAAGTATCTGTTGATATCGTGCAACCAGTGTAATGTCTGTCCTTGTGATAATCTGAAAGTTAAATATTGTGTTTGGTTTTTATAAAGTAAGTATCTAATTCAATTTGCAAAGGTATTTATTGATTGCCAATTAATAATTAAATTAGCATTTAATCACAATCCTACTACAATGCAGTTGGGTACTTTAATTCGAACAGGCTTTATTATTAACCTATACTTTTTTCTACATTAGAAATGTAACTAACATTAAGTTTCCTGTGTTATATTAATAGGGTTAGACAAATCATTTTCAAGCCTGGACAAAATATTTTTAAAGAATTGAATTTTTACCAAAAACCACAAAAGATTAAACTAAAATTGGCTTCTGCTTCTATGCTTATCCAAAATCAGGCTTTCAGCTGCTTTTAAAATTGTACATTTTTGTTTTCGCACACACCATCTTGTATTTTGGCCCACAAATATTTTCAACATAATATCTTAAAATGGTAAAATATCCTTTAGAGCTACATTCTTGAGAATATTTAAACAATTTTGAAATATTTTTCCTAAAAGCATTTTGACTTTGTATTTATTTTTAAGCAGATATTTTGGGAAATGTATTTTTGTAATTTGGAGGAAAGGAATTTCATTTTGTATTTTGAGAAAAAGTATTTAGTCCAGGCTTGATCTTAATTCAATTGTCTAATAAACTAATGAATTATTATTATAGTGATAGATACATTGCTGGTACATTAATAGTAATACATTGTTGAATTAGAATATACTTGTATACCATTCAGATCAGAATTACAGTGATGTATTTCCGTTTAAATTACATTTCATGTATTTTCGTAAACAGTGGGTCTCCTTGTTGTCTTTCGTAGTTTTGC
>JAQFYB010006080.1:0-12859 GCA_034694085.1 Pogonognathellus longicornis | reverse complement strand
TTAATAGAAACGTGTCTTAAAGTTATTAAGCTGAAGTGTTACTCCTTCTGTTGTTCTTGCAATAAAGAACTGGCAGTTTGATGATTCTGTCGCATTTAAGTCGTGTTATGGTGTTGCGTTGGCGGCATAGTTATCCGACTTCGTCAACGTGTTAGACTCGCTATGTAATTAAACGTGGTTACTTTTCTGGAAAAATACCAAAACTTTCAAGTGGTTTAAGCTAATTTTAGAAATTTCGTTCTAAATTTCGACAAAACTGAGTTTTATTTAGAACTCTTATTCGTCCGGCGGAGGAGTGGTCTACTGCCTGATGACGTTAAGTGACAATGAAAACATCCCACGGCTGTATAGAATCTTCCGTTCCGGATGGATCCGTATATTTTTCAGTCGCATCGGTTTACACAAAGCAGGAATCGGAATACCTTTCGTAATGTACAGTTCATTGTGTGCTTCTTTCTGGTGTTCTACTTTAATCTTTCAATACCTTCATGTGCATAGCCACCCAGAGGATTAGTACTCGTTAGACTTCGGACTACAGACACAACTTGCAATTAAAAGCTTTTGTTTACTTGTGTTAAAAAACAAAACCTACATTTTCAATTTAAAATGCTAATGTGTTGATGCTAGCTGTACTTTGCTCGTAAGTAATTTTAACTGTTTGATGGTAAGCAGTGATATTTATGTGTATAAACACAAAATGGTGTGATGAAAAGGTAGAATTCAATTGTTTAGACTACAAAATAAAACTATCGTAAAACCATAAGTACGTCATAAAGGTTGTACGTCAGAGACTGTTGCAATTAACAAGAATGTGTACCAATATCTACTTCAATGTACATAGCAATCAATCACTCACGTATACATCTGTGTATTAGGGACACTGCGACTATCAGTATATTGTAACTGTAAAAAAGAAAAAAAAACAAGTTTTTGAAAATATAGGTATACTACGTACATAGAGTTGCATTGATAGCCCAAACAAACAGCTTAAATAGATGCATGCATATAAATAACTATCAGTTCACCTTGAATAAAATTCATAGGGGAAATGCAAATGCTTGATACAACCATCGTGTGCTAACACTCGCATACAATGTACATGACCAATGCTAATGTGCATAATTCAGATTTCAGCAAAATCAGTATATAGTGCATAGTGGTGAGTAATTAATTGCATCGTAAATTCAAAATTTTTAATTCACGGAAGTAAGCAGTATTGTGAAACATTCCAAAGCTTGGCCAAAGTATTATACAACACGATACAATTTGTCATCATAGTCATTAATAAAATAACCTCAAACGTTTCTGGTCATAAATTGTGTAAGTAGTCATACTACAAATACATAATGAAGGTCTTAATATTGATATATTATACATTTGGCACATACGAACTTATCTTCTGATAGTTACTATTGATGACACTGTATAATAACTACAATGGACAATGATGCATCTTACCGGAACCCATTATAATCTAGTCAATAAAAGAGAAAACTGCTGATGCTACAGCAAAGAAAAATAAAATAAAATAAGAAAGCTCATTTCCTACATTCTCAGTCATGTAATTTATTTAGGTGGGTAGTTTACTCAGCACAAATTATTAATAAGCAACTACGACACATTGACCACCAACGTGAGTACAACGTGCATACATTGATGAGAAAATTGCTGTTTTTACTGCATGATGAGCTTTGAATTTACATTTTATTATCATTCATAGTCAGTACCTACTGTAGAGACACTAAAGGTCCCTCAGGCCAGCAGGAAGCTCACAAGGCACAAACACAAGACCTAGGCACGTGGACTCCTGTTTACTTTAGTTGTTTTGTTTGTATTTGTAATTTGTATTTCATTTGGAATCTGTAAGTATGTACAAAATGTACATCCTATAAAATAGGTAGTTATGAATTATGATATGAATGTTAAAACGCTGAATATTTGTGTGACTAATCGTAAGCGTATCAGTCATGTATGAATCCCTACGTACCAATCGTAGATAAATCTAACTTTTATATGTTTACATAATACGAGCAGACTATAGACAGTTACTATCACATCAATAGCATTTATTATGTATGTGTTCTCTTGCAGTTATTACAGGCATTGCGTATTAATACCTACACTACACAGTAATTAGTTGATTTGGGAAACATTTTATCTTTTTTGGATAAGTTACAAGATATTCACGCGCTAGCTAATAGTTTGTAGCAACAACTAGGAAACTGCACTTAACCTCTGAATACCTAGCATCTATGTATAAATCTACCTACTTTACTTTCTGTATTTCAAGGTCTGAATTATAAGTAAATAGGAGTCCACGTGCCTGGGTCTTGTATTTGTGCCTTGTCAGCTTCCTGCTGGTCGGAGGGACCTTTAGTGTCTCTACAGTAGCTACTGATTATGAGTGTTAATAAAATGTAAATTCAAAGCTCATCAGTAAAAACAGTAATTTTCTCATACATATAAGCACGTTGTACTCACGTTGGTGGTCATTGTGTCGTAGTTGCTTATTAATAATTTGTGCTGAGTAAACTACCCACCCAAATAAAATACATGACTGAGAATCTAGGAAATGAGATTGTCAACCTTCACCATTTAACATCGGCGTCAGCAAAGTTTGGGAAAGGAACGTGCAGCAATTCTTGCTTTTGAACTACCTCCCTACATTATGATGGGCACCTATACAAATTGCTACGCAGAACGGATTAGGAACTGTGTAAAGTGTACTAGCCAAAGAAATAAATACACGCATCTTTGCTTTCTGCATGTGATTACGGCACATGGATTAATATAGCAGTTTAAACACTAACAGAAGTCATACACATGTATATGTATATGTAATAATATGTATACAGATTCAAGTAGTGCAAAGTTTGTGAGACATTTCCATTGCCAATATATACACGACAGTCAGTCTGTGAGACGCGACAAGCTGACTCACTTAAAGATGAGATGATATTATCACACGATAGCATTTCAGTCTCCACAATGTCTGCCACGTGCGGTCTATATCTCTATATAGCTCCGATGAACACCCAGTTCTCAGTTCAAGCTATGGCTACACACGAGGAGTGCAGACACTTTGTATGCTTAGTTAATAGTGTCCCATTCCCATTAGGCCAAGTAGCACTTAATAATAGTAATGTAAAATGGCAACTAGTTCAACTGAACCAGCTCAATTTCAAATTGTAGCCAAATCAAACGAAACTAAACTTAAGTAAACCAGCGAAGCCAACCAGAACAAGTGCAGTCGATTCTAGCAACTAAAAAAATACAGTTGGAACGTAAATCTAAGTAGTAGCCTTAGCCAAAGTTCTAGTAGTAAGTGGATCTCGTGTGTTCTTGTAGGAAGTAGGTATTTAAATGACAGTCTCTGATATGCACAGTCGCTAATATTACTATGTCACACATACAACATGAAGAAAACTGAATGAACCGATTTCCCCACAAACCTGCCCCGCCCGTGGCCCCACTGTCCGATTTCTTCTGCCAAAAATTTATAGTTTAATTGATACACACGTGTCGTTTTGAAAGTGAATGAATAAATATTGCTAAATAAATGTAGAAATTTTTAACTGTGCCTCTTTCTTTCAGTACGGTATGTACTTTTACTAACAAAGAAGATTTACCCGTACTACTATCTACGACTACGAGTAGGTACATAGAATATTGTTTTTGGGCTAATCTAATTTAAACGTAAACTAGATTAGATTATACTTACAATTAAAAATCTTCATATTGTTTTACCTATCTATACAAACGACAAAGAAATAATAGATACAACGACTACTTTAGACTTTGTTTAAGTAATTCCAACTCTGAAACAAAATACAATCCAGACTACAATAGAAAATATATAAATCAGTCAGCAATTTATCAAATACATACATATTCTTAGTCTTTTATCTGTATAATAAGTGCTTGTGTGTGTTTAAGATTCAATTATTATTTTGCCCCAACACTTTTCTCCCCCATGATGTTAACATAAAAATGTCATCTCATAACTCAGTCAGTGTTAAGAAGTAAGTACCTCATATAGTTCCTCTCAAGTATTGCATTGCTTGATTGGTATTTTAGTTTGATCTAATTAAGTAAAAGATGAAAGGAATTAATTATTATAATATTGTGGTTGTGATGCTACATCTTGTTTGCAAATGAAGCCATAGTATGGAACTGCTAAAAGGTTTGGTTGTAGTCTCAGTCAGTTAGTTTTGTATCGAACCAACTTTGTTAATGTTAATGGGCTCTAGCTCTACAACAAAGTTAAGAACGAAGTGGGCTAAAGCAACTTTCACTTCCGTCAAAGAAAACAGCGTATAATATCTGTTCCTTTTTATATCTGTAATTGCAATATACCTCTACATCTTATGTTGATTTAGGTGTTCTGTCACAAAGGCTAGCATTTATTAATTAGAATTATTTACTCTAGCCTTGATAGGGAATTTGTAGGGTGGTTATTGTTAATTTATTTAGCAACTTTTAGCCTAATGAGATCATGAAGATGATCTTACCGATACAAAATCTTGGATCATGATCAAATTGAATGAATGCATATGGGTTACGTTTTGCTTTGTTTTCAACACTGAATCTTTCAGGATCAAATTTTTCTGGGTCAGGAAAATTATCATCATCGTGGTGAATGGCATACACGGCTATGTAACGGGAGTATCTTTTTCAAGTGTAATATACCTACATACATAATTCGGGTGGAGTAGTGTACGGGAGGTTTTACGTATCAGTTTAGCTCTCGCAGCAGCGGGAGGGAACATTCGCAACGTCTCTATCTTCAATGACACAGCATCAAATGTGAATATTATTATGTAAACATGTGCATGAAAACTACTCACATGAGAATTCTGTATAGAAAATAGAAACTAACCATTTTCACTTTCATATGTGCAAAATGTGAGCAAAATCCCCACAAAGCACAGAGATGATAAATAAAATCTATGTATACGACACTTTCATTAGGTACAGTGTTCACCGATTCGTATAAGTAATTGTTAAATTAATTCTACATTTCCATGCATGGATACAACTTCTTGAAATATTTGTGTAATAGTTCTTGCAAATCCAGACTTAATCATTGATACACAGAAAACAAAAGGATGTGTTTTCAGAGTCAGGATATATTATATAGGTAGTTTACTTGCAGCTTGAAATAACATCTTGGCATTTAAGCTGTTGTGTATGTATAAAGTGCAGTATAGGTAGTAGGGTGATAGATTGTCGATAAAAAGTTAGGACATACTAGTACCCACTTTGGTGAGGCATTTCGATTCCATGTATTCTGCATGCCCTACTACACACCAGAGTTTTCACCGAATTCCGAATTGTTTCAAATTTTTATACAAGTAATGAATATCTAGACATCATTCGGTTAAAATTTAATGCTTACCACTACTTACCATAGTTGAAGGTACTTTGGCTACTGTAAGCTGTCTCATGTCTCACGGCCAGAAATAGCTAAAATACAGAGGCTTTGTATTTGCATTGCACAAATTAAATAAAACACATGATAATGTGCAGCTACTTAAACAATACATTCAATGTGATGCAGTTTATACTTATCAATACATGCTGTAATCAATTAAGATTTAAAGTATTTGCGATTATAATCTAATAGAATAGGTACATAATACATACACATATTTTATTATACAGTAAAAGTGTTTTACCAATTTACTTGCTTGTATTCAATCCTATATATAATGTGCATGTGCAACTGTGCAAGTGCATATGCATATCGGCTTATCTATTTGTATTCATACTACATGCATTAGTACATTGTAAAGATTTTATGAAAGGATTTGTGTACAGATAAGAGCAGTTTTGTATTAATTGCATTGTGTGTGATACATATCATAGCATAGCGTATCGACAGTGTAATTCAATTTTATTGCACCCAAATCAATGATACAAACTCTCACAGTCTCACACTCTACAAACTCTACATTCATGATTCAGTAAACGTAGCATGAGAATAAGTTCAATTTGTAGCTTACATTCAATTACTGCAGTTTGTCAGCTGCCTCCATGAATGGCCCGTTAGCTCAGTTGGTTAGAGCGTCGTGCTAATAACGCGAAGGTCGCGGGTTCGATCCCCTCACGGGCCATATATACTTTTGCACTTTTTTATCCTGCTGCAAATCTTTTTTGCTACATTTATTATGTAACTAAATATTATGCAAGCTTTGTGCTAATTTTTCGTTTGAATATTTATATTTAAGTTACTGGAAATACTATAATATACTGGAAATATTTGTTTCCCCTTTAAGTATACGAAGTTGTTCTTGTACGACAAATAACCTGCACACGTTTACGTTGTATGTTATTTACCATGTAATAAAATAAAACTTGCCTCACTTGAAACTGATGATGATTCCTTAATTAGTACCTATCTCAAAATGGCATTTCCAAAAGTTTGAAAAAATTAATAATTAACAGAGTTGGGTTACTTCCATAACTTCCATTTGAGACCTACCTACTTAGCTTACAAAATGCACTGTGTGTATAGTAGTTAGGTAAGGTAGGTAGCAGGTAGGTAGTAGGTACTGCAATTCCTTCATATGGATTTGTATAAATGCAATTCTTACATTTATAACAAACGTTTTGTTAAATAAAAATGTAGGTACTGTAGGTACATTCAATTATACTAATGATTGTCAATTAAGGTGTACCTAGTACCTACTGATTATACCACTATGCAAATGGCATATAATAGGATACAGGTAGTAGGAAGGAAGGTGTATTTCAATTAATCATTATTTAACTAATAGGTACCTAGTACAAACGTAGTATTGTACAATTTAGCTATATGCATATTATTATACTAGTAAGTAAGTATGTTTGTAATAGTCTAAAAAATGAAAAATGCTTTCTTTTTATGAATTGTTTGTTGGTTTTTGTTGACATTTGTTTGTGTAAGGTAATCTACTCTAAAGAGTCAAGGTTAGCAAAAAATGATTTTTATTTTTGCTCAAATGATTGTACAAAGCCATTTGTTATAGGTACATGAAATAGAGACATTGAAAGCGTGCTAGCTACTTAGCTTGCTATTAGTGTGACAAAACATGACTTTTATGTTGGTTCTCTATTTAAGGAAAAGTAGTTCAGCATTCAGAACATATCACAGCAGTAGTTTTGGTTGATAACCTTCTAGACGTTAACCTCGTCATTCTTCTATTGTAAGATGTAGTATGTAGACACAAGACGTTTGAATGCAAGATAATGGCAAAACATTCTTCTCACTACTTACATAAAACACACAAGACAGTCTGAATGTATAAACGCAATTGACATATACCTAAATATTGTGGAAGAGATAATTCCTCTGCTTCATTCTGTCGATTCGGAAGGCAAAACAAATCTCCTAACTCTTTAACTGAACAAAATGTGTGCAAGAAATTATTTGGGGTCTGTGTTCGGGGAAAGCGAAATGTTATTTCAATAATCAGCAGAATCAAGATTAATACTAACTGAGTTTATTTTCTACTGAAATCATGTGTATTATGTAGTGTAGCAGTACTTACTCATCAAGAACAAGTGTCTATACTTTCGTTTAGCCTTACTTTGCTCACTAACAGCAGTTCTATCCATGAGCTGAATGTCTTTTGGCAAACGCTATTATTAGCTCATCTATTGTAAAATAAACTGCAGATATGCTAATGCTTATAAAAAGGAGAACTGAGAGTTTATCTAGCACTCAGTGTGTCTCAACTGTTTACAGAGTGAACACGACTTGTCCTGCCATTTACTCCATTTAAGATCTTATAGAATAACCTGAGAAAGAACTTTGCTTTTAGCTACAACGGAGTCTACAGATAGAAAGAGACAAATCCTACAAACCGTATTTACACCGTGACTACAATAATAAAATCGTGTAATTTTTTCTTGTGTTTTAATAGGATTTTGCACTGCTGCCTGTGTGTGAGCGGAAGTAGTAAAATTATCTCAAGTGTAACAAAGAAATAAAAATTGTTAGTAAGCTGCCTGTACACACTGACTCATTGAGATAATAACTCATTTGACATAATTCTTGCGGGTTAAATCAAAGCATGAGATTATTGTGAAGAAAATGACTCTTGTACGCAAAGTTTCCCAGAATAATATGGAGCCAGCGATGCTTCGGCGAACTTCCAGCCAAAGAACAAATTCTTCGGCATCCGCTGCTTTGAAGCACTTGGAAATTGAAGACGAATTTGACATCGTTAAAACACTCTCTGAAGGATATTTCTCTAAAATAATTCTCGTGCGTAAATCAACAGATCGATTAGTACTAAAAGCAATTCACACGAATGCGACTCTATACGAGGATTTTGTTAAAGAAGTGGAGTATAATTATTTTCTCAGTCCTCACCCGAACATTGTAAAATCTTTTAATGTGACATTTTTCTGGAAAGACTATTTCGTATTTGTTCAAGAATTTGCACCGTACGGAAATCTTAGCCGATTTATCAAATCTGATTCTTATGGACTTCTAGAAAGTCACGTAAAGCTCATAGTAAAGCAACTAAGCTCCGCATTAGAGTTCATGCATAGCATGAAACTTGTTCATCGAGACCTGACCTTAGAAAACATTTTAGTATTTAAGCAGAACTTTTCTCAGATCAAACTGTGCGACTTTGGTTCTACGAGGAGTGAAGGGAGTCTGGTGAAAAAAACCAGTCAATTATCTACACCTTTCTCTCCACCTGAAGTCTGCCAGACTGTGATTCTTGAGAATTACTACACGTACTCCTCGTCGGACGTGTGGCAAGTTGGGATTTTGTTAATTGTTTGCTTAACAGGAATAGAGCCTTGGCAATGTGCTGACATCACGGACGCTGTTTATTGTCAGTACGCGGATTACCTCAAGAAAAAGTCCTTGAAAATGCCAGAGATACTTCAGCCATTTACTCCAAGGCTTGTCCGACTCTTGAAACGATTTTTGGAGCCCAAGCCTAAGAAGCGCTGCGAAATTCGTGAGATTAGCAAGTATCTGGAGGATGAATGGATCCGAAAGGGATTTACCACCAGGAGAATGCTGGAGAGACATGGAAGTAGTTCCACAAGAACTTCAAAGTCAAGGTCTACCTATGTGATGCCTAGAAGGAAGTCGGTCCGCTTTGCAGAGAGAGTCGATAAAGACGATGACCTTGATTATCATTCAGTGGCAGAAAGAGTTGGACAATGGGTCGCGTCAACAGCTCCTGTAGTCGCAGTTGTGGCTACGACTAACCTTTAGTTGTTAGTTTGTATTCAATTAAGGATTTACTCTCCATTATGTTTACAAAATAACTTACGTTGCTTCGTGAAAGAATACTTAGAAAAAATGTACAAAACTTTGCAAGTGCAAGCAATGCAAGTGTGTATAAACGATGTAGCTGAACCCTTGACTAATTAATTCTTTAGACTTAATACCTTTTGTGTATTGTCACCAGTAACATTGAACTTGGTAATATTATATGTAAACATGAGAATAAAGGATTATTTTGTTAACTCAATTGTATTTGTTTTAAAACTTGAGTATTTATGTTGTAGAAGAGCTATATACCTATGCATGTGTTCTGCTATAATACTATGTATTGTGTGTGTATTAACGAGTTAAATGAGTATGAGTGCATTTTGTGTAATTAAATACTGTAGAATTCAAAAAATGTATTTACTAGACGTTTGTTGTTCTTGTAACTGTAAACAATAAGGTCAAAATAAAGTGACAGCTTAAATATATTTATAGCACCATAGTTCAGCATACATAAATACATTACTATAATTATTTCTAATAAAATCTCTAGGTATACACCTAAAATAATCTTGTCGATATACCTAAAAGTTGAATAAATACCTATACGTTTTATAAAAAACAGCACTACAATTTTTTAGTGTGAATAAGGAAGTTTGTTCTTTAGTCACTTTAACTAATAAAGTATCAAGTAATCTGTATGTAATCGCCACTTGATCATACAGCATTATAATACGTTCAAAGTATTTCACTTATTGTTCTTGAAACAGACTTAATTTTTGGTTTGTCTCATACTTTAAATGAAAAATGTAACTATAACTAAGCATGTATTGCGAAAATAAACAAAATATGAGATTGTATCCTGTACAAATAGTACCTAAGTAAAAGTTTTGCCAATTATTCTATTTTATTACATCGTGCTGCTCGTCCCACATTTTTACTTTTACTATCAATTTCATCAATGTCGGTTTTTGCTTTGCTCTATTTACGTCTATCTTCACAATGACGTGTCAAATAGATGAGAAGGTTTTATATTTATAGCCAAAGATAGTGCAGTGTGTTTCCTTACTAACAAAACAAAAACTGCATACATAAGACCATAATATCTATGCTATGCTAGACCTATGCTATGTATAGGTAAGATTGGTAAGGTATTACTTACATGTATACAAAATATACGTAATTGTAAGCTACGCAATAGCTACGGCTTGTAATAATAGGCAATGTAAAGTGAAGGAGAACTTGGGATTAGCGTATTATGAGACTAACATGACAGAGTGGAGTGGAGATACTCATCAAATCAACAGAGATTTGAAATATGACTTGACTGTGGATGAAATGGAGCACACAAAATTTTGGCTTTACTGTATGACATTGTTGTCATCGTTTACTGTACATTGGTAAAGGAAATTGAAATTGCAATATTGAGAAATGCGTATGCAGTACCTATATGTAATGTATATATGGAATACTAATAGATGATACAATACAACGCAGAAACGAAGAGCAGAGTTGGCCTTTCACGTTTTTTCGGGTAGCTGAAGTGTAAACGACATCCTATCAATGAAGTAATTTAATACTTGATCCGCGAATGTATAACCTTGTAGTTGTCTGCATATACTTTATTTCCAACTATCGCCAATACCAACTGTCCCGGTCTTTTGGATTCATATTACAAACCAAGGCTGTATTTAAGGATGGTAAAGTGAAAATTGTCCACCCCGAAACTGGAAAAAAGAGGTTATTTTAACAATAAAGTACAAAAATCGCAAAATTTTTCTGCATTTTAGGTTGATTCTGGCCTAAAATAGCTTAAAATTTTCGCTCTACGCGCGATTATTTTGTGAACCATGTTGATATTTGTCCCTCCCGAAATGGAATCATAAATACGGCCTTGTTACTAACCCATATTACAGATAATATACTAGTATGATTCTGCAAATTGTTTTTCGTGATGAATAAAAAACTTGTGTATAAACACATCAGATACATGTGATATAAATGTGTGTCTGATCCAAACCACATTTATTACAGAAACAGACAAAGGAACTTTTAGATATTAGGTAGGTATTTAAATAACTTAATTATTACAGTTTTTCATTCAAGTAAAATGCGGAAAATGCTTTACGTACCTAATGTTACCTACAACACAAATAAAATGTTCAGCAATATTTTAGTCAGTTTTTATAACGATTTTACACATTTGTTGTCACAAAAGAGTCTTTTATAGCGTAAGAGCCTTTAAATGTTCCTGAGACGCTAATTAAAACCTCACTTCCATGTACACTCACTATTTCTATAGAACCGTTCTCAGTTTGTTGTCTATTTATAAAGTCATACACATCGACTACACTCACGGGAATTTCATGAACTTTTCTATCTTTGTCCATTACTTCTGTAAACCCCTTTACAGCAATTTGTGCTGTAAATTTTACATCCAAATTTTCCACATAATCACAATACCACTCTGCTTCTAGAGTCTTAAATGGCTGAATTGTCACAACCGAATCTATGAAGTACTTCCCTGGTACTGATTTCTTCATTTCTTGCATATTGTCATCTGTTTTACGCGTTTCATTCCAAGTTACGACTATTTGGCCATTTGTCTTGAAAGGTACATTAGCAAGACAAGAAAGACTAGAAAAATGATTCAGAATATTTGAATCGTCGAAATGGAAAATGTAGTCATTAGTAATGTTTGCTTTGTCTTTTACGCTAAAAGACTGAGAAATTCCACTATTGTTGGGTACAACCAATTTTCCTGTAGAAAACATATTGATTCTTCGGATTGGAGGAGCAAATGTTGTGTTTTTGAATTGGTACTCAAATTTTGAAATAGTCCCAAACAATTTGAGTTTTATAGCCGGGGAGAATTTGAAAAGGACGTCATCACGCCATTTTTGACCAGGCAGGTAATTAAGCTTGGAATCATTTGAGACATCTACTTGTAAATATTTGAAATCATCTCCTCCATACTTATTCGTCCATGTAATTATTCCATGAGGTAAATTCTTGATTTGGAGAACGTAATGGTCACTAACTTCTGTCGAATTGATATGCACCAAACAATCGTTTCGCCATTTATTCCCAGGTTGATAAAATGAGCGGTGTTCCTCGTTCGTTGATAATTGTATAAAATTTCCATTCGGGGATTTTTCATAAGTCCAGGTAAAAATGGCCTGAGGAAGGTTTTGGTTAATCAGTAAATAGTAATTAGGTTCTTCGGTGGGTGCTAGAATCCACTTTGCAGCTGTATATGATTTTCCTCTTGGAGTGTAGTCTTGAAGATGAGAAAGACGAAAATCAGTTTGCACATAGTGTACATCACCAGTCGTATTTCCTACCCAGGTTACGTATCCTCTCGGGTAACGAAGCATACCTATCGTATAGAAGGTCCCAGTGAAAAGTGAAGTTCCAGGAATTCTTTCGATAGGAATAGCTAAAATATCCGTTATACTATTATTTTTAATTTCATCATCGAAAGTTAATGATCGAGCCTTCGGCAATGACTTTTTGACACTCAGAGGAATGTTAGTGTAATTTTTAGGGGCTGCAACATCAACTTGATCTATGGAAGGAGATCGAGCGTTTGGCAATGAATTGTTGACACTCAGAGGAATGTTAGTGTAATTTTTA
>JAQFYB010006079.1:0-12861 GCA_034694085.1 Pogonognathellus longicornis | reverse complement strand
TTTTTCGTTCAATATTATTCATAGACTATGTGAACCTACACTGTTAGAGTCGCTAAATATTTCAGCGGTCTGGTCAACTTTCAATTAAACATAATGCACCGTAGCGTTTATTTATACCACCGAGAAATTGAAACAAAGAACACACTAAACTTGGCATGCCCTAATCAAAATGACTAAGTGCAAGTAGTGTATATTCAGCTTTAATTGTCTCAAAGCGTAATTTCGTATAATTTACCTTGCTCATCTCATCATCATTGTTTCAATAAAATCACCGTGTATATGAAGGCAAACAGGATACACGCAGTTATATAATATGTTTCAAGCATTTCACTAACTAATGCAGTAGCGATTAAAGATAATGAATCCATAAAACAGTACAAGCCCCTATTTGCGAAATAAAACCCAGAAGGTTATGATTTCGTAATGCAGTCGTAGAAATTTTAAGTACTTCCAGTTTGCGTGCTACAGTGAGCAACGAGAGTGAGAAAGGCAATCCATAATAGTTAAAGTATTCCTCGCAAGAAAAATACGAAACGTAGTTTTACAAACTAAGTACCAGAATTATTTCCTACTGCAAGCAAAACTTTAACAGTAATTGGTAGTGATAGAGTGATAGTGTATTAATGATAGCATATAACTAAAGTACTAAATAGTGTGGCCGTTTTATAAGACACATAAAGGCACGAGCAACACATTTCACATGAGAGAAAGTCCGACTGATTTGCGCTTCTGTTTACCAACGTCTTTAGCCTTAGCGATTATAATTTCCACACGTCTAAATAATTTAAAGCTACGTACTTGAAAAAGAGTCGTTGTTCCACAGCACATCTCCACAGATATTTGCACGAACTAGATGTTTGACACTTAAATCCTACTGTTTCCTTTTTCTGCAACAGCAAACCAAATAAACATGCTCATAAATTACATGTACTAGCTTAAGTTTAAAACAAATAGTAAAGCTAACATTTTATATGAAGCTTTATGATCTGTAGTAGTAGGTACTGTTACAGCATCATTATATTCAATACTTGAGAAATGTAATACCTGAGGAAATCCCCAAGCATCCATTACGTTGCATAACATACCATTAAATGATATCGTGATGTGTAAGAAAACAACTCTAATCTTACCTTGGTGCGAGAGTCTTCGGCAATTGAAAGGTGAATAATGAACATTTTGGCCTCGTAGTTGAGCTTAGTAATTTGTGACCACTTAAAATGTGTAGATTTTCTGGAACCCTGGAAAGTACTAATTCCCGTATGATTGATTCCCAAGTACACTTGTTCCCCTTGCTGGTCCTAAAACGAAACAATACCATTTTACAACAATGTAATGGCACATACATCAGACATCACACGCAACATAAACATCAGTTACTATTGATTTCTTGCTGCTGTCATTACATATTAAATAGGTACCTAAAGTACCTATACAATTATTGAAAAAAGTAAACTTGTATACGCAACAAACAGTTTTAACACACTGTGTAAATTATTGGCTATTAATTTTATTTCGGGGTATAAAATTTTACATTGTAATACATTTTGCAGGTAGTTGCACCGTCCTGCTTGATTAATTAAATGAAGCTTTAACCAATGCAATAACATGAAACATGTCCACATAAGTATTTATGAATTTATGATCTATAAAAACCAAGATCGGAGAAAACCCGTAAAGCTGATTTTAGTGTCAATGGAACGGTGAACGACTGCTGAATTTTAATTTGGCAAACTGGGTGGGTACCTAATATACTAGTAAATTAATAATGAATAACACTCAATTTTATGAGTTTCGTGGATACAGTATCGGTATCGTAATATGTCACTCTGACTTCAATTTCCGTGTGCATTCATATTAATATCCAAAATTTAATGACATCCGTACTCGGCGAATTCACAATGAAGTGTTTTACTGTGGTACAATTTCCCTAATCGAATTCTAAAAAATGGTCGTGTCCTAAAGCTAAGGTGGAAATGAAAATCAATGACTCGAGTACATCGGAGGACGATTACACGAGTCCATGCATAGCTCGTAAAAGACTTTATGCTACAACGGTGTAAAATACTTTCCAGTCGTGAAATGTCTAATCGTGGTTTAGATCTGGTAGTGTTACGACAAACGACAACGGGACATTTTCGAATGAAATAGTAAGACTGCATGGGTGGTATAATGTATAGGAACTTAGGAGTCGTAGGTAATAGCGAAAAAGTATGAGACTAACTTTGACAGGATGTGGATCCACGCCGTAAGTATCGAGTGAAGCAGACTTCTTGAGGAAAAGAACATCAGCCTCGGTTGGAGTCAGACCTCGTAACTTCTGATGTAATTCTGTAGCTTTATCCTCCAACTCTTGTGACTGCCTGGAGACCACTTCGTATTCGGCCACGTAATTTCCTCTATGGATATCCGGATCATAGTCCCCCAGTTCAGCTATTTACAATTTCAAAGTTCAACAAAGGTATACCTTCGTTAAATTACAGTCTTCTCATCTATATCATGTTTATTGTATCAATATCTCTCTTTGGAGAACATCAAAGAGCTCTGAAAGATAAACTTCTTTGAACAAACTTCTCAATATATAATAACAAAATACTTGCCTTGTAAATATTATAACCAAATAGTTCACCATAAATTCCTTGCCATAGAACTAAAAACTAAACCCATTTGTAAGATCTTACAGTGCTTGTTCTAGTAGTGTACCTACATAGAATAGTTTGATACATAAGAAATTGATAGAATGCATTTTCTAGTAACTGGCACAGTTTGCAAAAACCGAATTCAAATCCTTATTTTCAATTCATGGAAAAATAAATCACTTCAAATGTGTAAAATAGATAGAAATAAGCGTTTCAAACGTCAATTAATATGAATTTTGAAAATAGAATACCTTAGGTACCTAACCCTGAACTGTCTCAGTAGTGTAAACAAAGCTCATTAAACCTTTGCATAAAAAACTTCACTATCTGTTTAAAATTTTTACAACTAACATGACACTGTAATTGATTGTTTCAACAGGTACAATATTTCTTTCACAAATACATGTGACTCCAGGGGAAAATAAGCCAGACTAAAGCACATAAGGTAATCTTTTCTCATGTTACCCAGAAGTGACATAGACCACCTCCGTTGTTTCTAAGCGCACATAATATGTATCAGCCCAGTTGCAGTTAGTTCTATTCGCTTACACGTCAATCCGATAGTTGTGTATGTACTTGTACCTTTTAACACTATGCTATATGCTATAAGTAATTGTAATGTTCTTTTTTCTTATCTTACCTACCTTTAGCCATCAAAGTGTGACAGTGACATGAAATGGGATTGGGAATTTAAAAAATACTTGTTAACATAACTAATGGTTCGTTTACTTGTTAAATGGATTTTGGAAGAATGCCCTTACTTGATTGAACCACATACAGTAGGTACAATTACCATATTCAAACTAATCATATGGTACAATTGTATGTTACGAACATAGTAAAAAAATGAACTGTGTACTTTTACAAATTATCCTGTCAGTTTTAAACAGATACATCGCCGCTAACAACGGTTAGGACAGGCTTAAAACAACTTCAAACGGCAAGTATTGATTTTCACTGTAATACACGAAGGTATATAACTTTAAAGTGAACTCAAAAGATTAACAATTTGCAAATCTATAAACCATTCGCATGGGTTTGGATGTACAGTCGATTACATACAATTGCAAACATTTGTTTACTAATGACCTTAATACATACTTTGGTATCACGCACAAATATCCATTTAATTGCATGCATCTTTAAAATAATGGTTTAGTAACTCACATTGAATAATGAAAGATGCGAGGGTAGCCATATCTGACAAAGTGGAGTAGAGTCGCCCATGAAGAATATCTCGTCGTAGCTGCAAAACTAGTTGATAGCGTGTCACTTCTTCCTTCAGCAACATTGGATCATTAGGGTAGAATTTAAAACGGAGGCACACAATGTACGGCGTCATTTCTGTGTCAAATCATAATAATTCTTCATTACTCTTCAGACACTCTACATTACTTTGTAGAATGCAATCAAAATGCAACCTCATTTGCGAAATTAAATTCAGCGTAACAATAACATCACTCTGAGTCTCAGAATTAAAGCTATGCAGGGGAATTGATCTTAATTATTCTAGTGTTCTTTGATAAATATGAGTTACAAAGCAAGTTAATCAGGATAAAACCTTTTGAAATACTTAACACTAACACAATGATCATCACAATCTAAAAATCGTGAACGCAGAATAATAAAGCACCTCAAATGATGACATTGCGTCCTACGCAATTCTTGAGTCAGTATTTTTGCATTAATTTGTAATTTGCTCTTTTGGATAAAGAGAAAGAGCGTATACCTAAGCTATAGCTATGCCTGTATTATACTCGAAGCTACCTAAGCTAAATAGCACGATCCTCCAGTTTTGCTTACTGACTGATGACTGAATAATTCAGTAAAGGCTAGAAAGCTGAGTGAATAAGTGGATTGATAAAATGTCTCTAAGGAAATCCAAAAAACAGCATCTCGAATTCATTAATAGTGTTCAGAAAGTTTTTCTTGTATGTATAACACAAAAGTTTCGAACTATTTTCTTCGCCCCGTTCTTACAAGTTCATGTAAGATTAACTATTTTCATTCTATCAATTCATCTTACATCTTTGCCACACAAGCTCAGGTTGTAGCAATTCTGAATGCCTCATGTCATGTTGTAACACAAAACAAAATAGATGGAAGAATTTACATAATATATTATTCAAAGCTAAGTTTTTAAGCTGCTATAAACTTTCAATTTTTTCCGTTATACTGCGTACTTACTAAAGAAACCATTACAGATAATACGGGTATTTAGTTGGCTGAGAGACTCTAACAAGGACATTTGTCTATGACGCAATATTATTACCAGTAAAATGATCAAAATCATTACTCAGATGTATGTATAATCTTATGCATGCTTCATTAATCCGATAACTTCATTTGACAAGAGAGCAACTCACTCACAATCAGTTGTTATTACTGAAATTGTAGCAGTACCTATGTAGTAATAATACAAGTCTGTCTGTTCAGACATCAAGGCAAGGTAAAGTAAGAAGAGAAACGCCTCTGTGCCATGAAAGATCTACGTCTACAGTTAATATTGAATTGATGCTTTTAGCTTTCATCTCATTAGGAAATTACTGTAACATACCGAGAGTCTCTACCTCTACGTCTACGCTCACGAAAGTACATTACTTTGTGCAAAACTGGACGACAGAACTATGATAGCTACATTTCAAAGTGCCCTATTAAGTTTGCCAGTGCAGTGTAAACTATATGAAATCTAATCTAACTACTACTATACTGGCATTATGCAGTATAACATAACGAAGGGTATAGTTATGCAAAGGTACATAATAGACTCGGTAGTACTAGCATGTAGGTATGTAAATAATTGGGAAATTATAATTGCAACGTTGCTCCAGTAATAACATAGCAGTCTCCAGCAGCCGAGAGTCAACAGTAATGTCATAATGCTACAACAGCGTTTGTGTACGTTCACAGAAATAATTAGGTTGTCTGACAATGGAGCTGCATAGCTGTGTACTGTATAGCTACATTAGTAGCTATAGCCATTATGCACTGTACAAGTAGAAGTGTTAGCCTGTGCTGTTGTGCTCTAGTATCAATTCGCTGTAGGAATACATAATAGAGTCTAATTAGCATAAAGCACGGCAGATATACGTAACATAATCTAATTACTTCCCTACAGTCACCATTTAGTCAATACCTACGTAAAGAGTCATTTGTGTCTCTCCCCTCTCATTCTCATCCTGCAGCTATTACTTATTACTACATAATTTCATTACTCGATCATTCCGAGGACCAAAGAGCATATTATAATGTAATATTAACAGGTAACACAAAGTATTTACATTCTGCACCTTCCCCTAAATAGCATAAATTATTTGAAGTGCATTGCACTGTACTACTACTAAAATCATACTTCTAAGTAGTAGGTCTATGTGAGTAATAGTTATCTTTGTAATTATTGGACTATGCATTGTAAATATGATTAGTTGTCAGTGCAAAATTCAGTAGTGTGAAATCCTTATGTATGTATGCAAATCCTGCTTGCTGCCAGATTAAATACTAAAGCAGACGTATTTGTGTTTGCTAGTATATTTTATGTCTCCTTGTCATAAATCCATTATAATATTAAAAACTACTTGAACAAAGCCTCCTTCCTGGCTTCCTCTATTTTTTATGTATGCACGTGAACAATAATGGGGACAACAGGAGGGTGCGGGTGCTTTTAGATGTCTAGCCTAACAACTAGAGCGAAACTTAGTAGTACTATGTTTTGGCGGAATAAATACTAAACTTAAAGGTCCATCCAACTTGCTAAATGGTATATAGGAGCTTTGAGCTGCTTCACATATTATGTAAGCCGGGAGTTAACATGGCTATATACTTCAATTGATATTTTCATCATGTACTGTTATTGTACGCTTTATAACTCGCTGTGCCCTTTTAAATTGAATGGACAGTACGTATAGGTGCGTAGCTTGAACAATTTAAGATAGCTTACCTTTGAGCTGTTTTACAATGGATTTACCCAGGTCGAGCCAGTGCTAATGAAATCAAACAAAAAACCGGATGTTATGAAACTAGTCAGCTGAATTTTGATTTTTATCAATAAGCATACCATGACATCATTGGGCCATACAAATACTGATACATAGTAAGTATTTAATATCATGCAGAATAACATGATACAAGTCAAAATATTTTTAGCATGTAATGTAGTAGGTTTTTTTAAATGTAAAAATATTTTTATTACATAGCTAGCAGATTTTTACTCCTTAAATGTAGGTACTATATGTAGATGTACGCAACATAGCTACAAAAATATGTAGATATGTTTTATATTTGTATAAGTAGAGTATAGAATGTAAAAGTACATATTATTATGTGTGCATGTGCCGTTTGCCGTAAAAGTTACTTTTTGTGAACCATGCTGCTGTGACCACTCAATAGAACAACTTACTCATCAAGCGCCATATGGTTTACATGGAATTCACAACTCACACACGGTGTGTGTATGAGTGTATGCTGTAAAAATATGTGCGATGCGAAGTATGCGAGTGTAATATGTCTGCTTACAATTAGCAATGACGGAAACGATGCAGTTTCCTTAGTTTCTTTCGCATGTCTGATGACAGGCACTTAAAATGCGAGTTGTGGCAACGTACCACATATTGTTAATGTTAATTTTAATAATCTGCTGATTGTGTGACAACATTAATTAGGTATGTGAATTGTTGCGTTAAAAATTATCACGTGCTAGTTCTACAACTCACCCTTTGCTTATTTGAGTCCACATATCGCAAGCCAAAATAATCCTTTTCGGCAATGTTTAACTGACGGCAAATGAAGTCCATGAGGTATTGCCCCTTATGATGCGACTGCAAAAATTGAATTATTATATTAAATTGAAATCATCATATTATAAGTAAGATAACATGCTCCCCTCTTTCCTCACACTTCTTTAATACCTAACCTAACTAAACACTGTCAATGAAATAATACACTACCTAGTTAAGACAACTCAATTAAACGTTTACCATGCTCAACATGTAATAAATATAAAACATTTTAATAAAGACCTCCAATACCAATTAGGATATACACATGAGAATTAATTATTCTTTGCTACATTAGATGTTAGATCGTGAATTAAATTGCCATCAAAAATCATGAACAAAAAGCTTTTCTTACAAAATACTTTGTCTGAATTGTTGATACTATTTTAACGATTTTCATCCCATGACTAAAAGATTTTTCTAAACATTTTTACAACTACTTTGTCCAAAGATCGCCACGTAATCTACCTAATAACATAATCATGTTATTATTTTTCTATAATAATATTGTGTTAGAGAACTGTCTGAAAGGGAAATGAAATCATAGTTGTGAGAATTTTCTTGTTACCTGGAAATCACATTGGACTGCTTCATTGTCATCGAGTAGCCGAATGGTGCATTTGGTCCCGGCTCTTAGATCACTTTTACTATTTCTTCTAATCATGGTTTTAGGCGTACTAGACACAGTACCAGCCCCACCACTAGGTACGAAGCCTGCAGCATGCGGGGTTCCTTTAGCAGAATTTGTCGTGGCAGAAGAGCTTAGAAAACTAACGCACTCTTCTAGCCTCAACTCTTTCGTCATTCAGACTCCGCTACAGACAACAGCAACACTAACAGCAAAACTTTGCTTCACGATCTCCAAAAACCACCTAGAACAGACAAAACACAGAAGAATCTTATAGTACACTGTGTAACATCTTACTGCAAATTGTTTACTCTACTCTGCATCCCGTCCTAGAGTGTATAGTATATGCATTAGCTAACTCACTAACTAAACTAACTATACATAAAGTAATATTTACAATATATGCCTAGAGGATATGCTTTCTTTAGACACAGATATCTACATTACTAACTTACTCGCCTACTATGCTTAAGAGCTTAGATAATTTACAAAATAATTTTCATTGTTATTATGTGATGTGCCTGTACACGTACACATTTACCAACTCCCCTACAATATTGTGAGACTCGTAAAGACACAATGGTACACACACAAACCAAAAAGCAAGCAAAACATCAACCATTTCATTCCTTTCTCATTCACTAATGTCTTTTTCTCTTGGGAATCAGGTATACTGCAGTAATCATATTATTATACTCATAATATAGTACCTACCTACCTACATGAGGTACAATAGCATTAATAAACCTGCTTGCTGCTCATCGTGCTCACATAACATAATGGATTGTGGAGTGCACTACTACTGCTACTGCACACACGTCATGACATCATAATTTTAACAAACTATATTGATATGATGCACAACTATCACAACTATAACAACGACTCTCTAAGTATGAAATACTCATTACGCACGTATAAAAGTTCTGCAACAACAACAATATACATAGAGGACGAAACGAAGGGAAAGTGTACGTTAGCAATTATATTTTATATAATGTGTACTTTGACTACCTACTTGGTGTTTAGAGACTAATACCTTGTGTAAAAAACTAACTTCTTAGTGCTAAACACACAGCTACATGAAATTATGATATTGCAATGCAAGGCAAGTGACCATGATTGGATTACTCCATCCAATTTCGCACAATTCACTCAAGCCAGAACCACTTACCACTTACTAGCTAAACACACCAAGACACAAAATATATGCACTTGGTCATCCCGAAAAGTTCCAAATCCAACCAAGGAGATTTTCTATGTATTATAATTTCTATGTGTATAGTGTGTATAGGTAAATGTCCACCATGCTAAATAACAAGTGTGTAAGTGCATGTAACTAACTAACTGCATAATGTAGTAGTAAGTAGTATATTGTCTCTTTCTACAAATGAACGTTTATTAGATTACGTGTACACAGTGAACACACACTACAGTGTAAAAAATCACGTTACAAGCAATTTCCTTGTCTAACTTGACTTTTGGCTCAGTTGTGTATGTGTAATAAGTTGTGGTTAGCTTGCTTCAGTAACAGTAAGGATTCCTCATGATTTTTACAACTGCAGTTCACAAACCAACTTTTTCTCAAGCAAATTGGATTTCGTTTGCTAGGAAGAAATACAGTCAGTGAAAAACGAAAAGTATTTGTTCATTACAGTCGTGCAGATTAAGATTAACACACCATACGCAAACGAAAACAATTTCATCTGTTAGACACTTATTCCTAAGCCTGAGAGCTTGTATGCGTCAACAATTATTGTTGTATTTATTGCGACCATTTATTCTACTTGTCAAGAATACAATATCCGAATATCCCTACACCTTAGCCGACCTAATCCTATATATATTCGGATAAAACGAACTAAGTTCAGTATCTATCAATCTAACATATCCAATAACTATATATTGTAATAATTTTGTGTGTGTCTGCTTTAGTGGTGTGGTACATTATGGTGTTTCCGTCGATTTAATATGAACAATGATAATCTTGGTTAATAGTAGTTAATACCTAGAATTTTCACATTAACTTAAATGTTTCGCATACTTGTATTGTGTGACTTGTGTATATATTGAATGCAACAAAAAGTACCATTGTATTGTATTCTTTGGATGTACAGATGGCAAAAAGTTGGCAAAAAATAAATACACTTAACTTGAATGAAAAGAGTTGTGTATCTGAAAAACATAATTGCATTTAACATTTTCACACATTTACGCAGAATTTTAATTCAATCTGCTTTTGCGTCAACGTTTGCATATCTGTTATAATTATTGTATACCTACCTACATTGAATAATAATTGAATATAGGTATATGACAGGTATAATGGGTATGCGAATATTGAAACTGCAAAGTCATGCTGCAGGTACTAACTTACTTGAATGACTCATGAAACTCTGGAACAATCCGAGGTCAAGCTTTTCTTAAAATTGAAACGCGTTATGAATTGAATAGTCTTGCACAGGTAGCGCATGTAAAATGTATAGTACAAATTGTATTATGGGAATTCCAATCCCCACATACAAATGGAACGGCTGCACAAAGAGTAAACTTCGATTGATATAATTCACTTTAAAGAAGCACTTCGTACACAAAGAGTAACTTTTCACAAATGCACTTTGATGACGGGTTGAGCTTTACTTCGTAATCCGATTTTCTTCTATAATACAATTAGTTCCTTGTCTTTGCACACACAAAGTAGTTTTTTCTCAGCGATGAATTGAGATTTGCAAAGGTACAGAATTCTGTCGTAGGATCACAAAGATTTGACAATTTACAGCCTGTAACAATATAAAAAACCGAATCGTAAGAAAGAAGATTCACGGGTAAGATTCACAGTTGCATACGCAGCCTGCGAATAAAATTCTATTGAAGAACACGGAGAGTAGCAATTTTAAAACCACACTGGTGAAAAATAAACATGATAGACGAGGGTGGCGGAGAACGGTACAATAATTTTAATTCATGTATACGTCGGTTGTGTACATAGTTGATAGTCTGTACATGCCGTAGTTTTATTACATACCTACCTGTATGTTTACAAACTGCAAGTGTGAATTAAGAGCTACATTCATTGCCAGTCCCAGGTACACAGAGACAGACAGGATCCCCAACTGCACAACTTGAATTTGTTGTTGTGGGCTAGGTGTTTAATCTGCGGTACAATCGTTAGGGTTCAGTTCAGACTCAGACTGTCAGATTCGCTAACCTTAACGATCACCTCCTCTCTCCAAGTATAAAAAATAGGATGGATGGAAGTCGTCGTTCGTACTTAGTAGACTTCCCAACCAAACCAACAAACATAACGATACAAAAGTGGCAAGTGGCAACCAAAAAACTTCTCACATATTTCTTGGCTTTGTTGATGTAACTCGACGGATGTTAGGAGAGGTAAGAAAATGACACACCAAAGATGTAATGTAATTTAGATATCGAGAGAGAAGAAGAAGAAGAGAGGGGGAAATCGCGTGTGAATCCGATCCAAATGCAAAGAGAATATTTAAACCAGACCAGAAGTACACCAACTGACTCCCACTTATGTGTACCTTGACTCGATCAGCAGATGAAGAGACTCAACTAAAGATGAGATGAGTGAGATTATGAGAGGAAGAAGCTGCTATGGCTATGCTGTTGCCTGTGTGAGTAAACTGAACACTGAACGAGTCCGGCACACGTGAAGATTCAAGATGAAATGAATGTGTAAACTAAACCCTTCCAGTTTTCCTCGTCCTTCGCTTCGTAGCATGTATTCATGTATAGTTGCACAAGAGCCGCCTCAGATCCACATCACACAACTGTCACAACACCATCCGGGTTAGAAAATAGTTCACTCAGTTCTTCAAACAACATTTGCAATTTCTGTCATCTGTACTGTATACATGTACATACACATTTGTCACTGGAATCAGAATCACCATAGGGGCCAAGGCTGGAATTGTAGTACTATTAATTTCTCAGTTCTAGAGGACTCAGATACAAATGCTAGATTGTTCTTGCATATCATACATTATTTACTTAGTGTATAGGACTGCTTTAACTAATTAGTTTCCGCCTCTTATCTGTCTGTTTACAACATCCATCCTTCAAACACACAAGTCTTCACTCTTGTCCTGTTTTCCTTGTTTCTGTACTACAATTATATTCTCTTTGTCATCTGTAATCCAATTCTGACCTGTGTACATTTCATTGTATTATTGATTAGTCATATTAAATTAAAGTGTGCAGGAAATTATTTCACTATACCTGGTTTCTTCTTCCATGCATTTGCGGCAGTGCTGGAGACAATTATTTAACTTGATCCAGCTATTTTCTTAAACAACTTTCTTTAAGTAAACCTTAAGCCCTTTAATTTGATGATATTTGTAACTAATGCCTCATGTCATCTCGTTTGTTTGTTTACATAATTATTCCAGGCAAAAGCAGTAAGAAGTAGTAGAAACAGAGACAGAGTAGTACTAGACACACAGAGAGACTTTCCGACTTGTGTGTGCACTTCGTACTTTAGCGGAAACTGTGCGAGCGACTCTTAGCCGTTCTCCTTGTATCAAATCTCTCGATCCGAAAACAGAATACGCGTCTCCGTCTCAGAAAAGGTAGGATTAATTATTTGTTACCTGTCTTAAAGTTTTCTAAGTGATCTAATTTTAGTAACTAGTAGAGCTTCACAAATTAAATCTGTAGTGTGTGTACATGAATTATGCAAAAATTGTTCATATTAGTATAAACAAACATCTCTGCTCCTTTGAATGCTTTTGCCAATAATATCCTATTTGTGTCACTCAGTGACTCAGTTCTTCAATTAAGTCATCATTTACTACAAACTGTA
>JAQFYB010006078.1:0-12862 GCA_034694085.1 Pogonognathellus longicornis | reverse complement strand
TATTGAAATCCAAGTTTGTGTTCAAAAGTTGTAGTGAAATGAGTGAAAAAAAGGTGAAATGAGCAAAACTGGTCGCCCCTCTCCTTAAGGCATTGATATCAGATCCTTCAAATTGCGACCTTAAAATGTCCTTGACAAAGCATACTGACTTTATGTTGATACGTATTAGAAGGTACCTGTGCAAGTGCAACAGTAATAGTACATTACAGTTCTCACTGTCAAATTTTCACTTTCCAATCAAATGTTTCGAGTTCCATTGCAATATAATATGATGAAAAAACTATCCCAGTTTAAATGTGGCAACAAATTTCCATATTTCCTGGCAAGGTATTGTTGTAGAGATTCTGGACAGTTGTCTTTCTCTTCAATTTATTCGATCGCTACGTCTATTAACATTGGCTTTTAAACAACTTATTATGTAAACTTTGATTCATCGGGGAGGGGACTCATTTTTGGTCATTCTGTCAACCTATTCTATATTAAATCTGAAATTCTCTTTCTCCTGGGATACAGATTGGTTGGTGTTCCTGAATCACCTTCTTTAGCTGGTGTCTATTTTCCAACATTTTTGACTATATTGAAAATGTGAATGTTTTGCTCACTTCATTGCTTAATTATGCCATTATGCCATTACAGGCTAACTGTGTACCCTTTTTACCATCTCATCACGCAAATGTTAACTGTCCATAATTAAAACAAACACGCTGTATATAGGAAAAGTTTACTCTTTTACACTCTTATTGTGATAAAATCTATTTTCGTATATTATAATATGATGCAAATGTGAAACTCGGACGCGGACGCGAGACAAAATGTCTCAAAGTCAAAATAAGATTTCTACATTTTACGACTGAATATAATTTTTAAGCCACGGTTTCTGACTTGCATTTTATTCTTTATACCTGTGTTATGCAATGTTTATATAAATGTATAGGTATGTACTAATAGTTAACTGGTAGCATTTACATTTCAATATATTCTTATCAGTCCAATATTTTTGAGACAATTAATTACTTTCGGCATTTCAATACTTTCTTTTAATTCTCATGTTAATTAAATTCTTTATATTTCCAAACCAAATTAAATATTTAAAGCCTAAATCTCGAAGCTCCTAAGTAAAATACACATTATTGTTTTTTATAGTCGTAAATGCTCGTAAGTTCATTCCATTAACTAGGGATCAGTTCAAGATTTCCAATTATTTATTTTTGGCTGGGAGGGACTTACAGGCACTTTTAGATTACATTCAGTAACTCCGTTACTTTTCACCCCAAATTCCAATTAATTTAGCACAATACAATGCATAGGTAACATAATACATAAATCATCAGGTCATGCATAATAACATCATTAGAGAGTAAGGCGAACTGATTTTTTCTACTTGCACAGGTAGAACATTATTATTAGTAAATAAATCCTACATAAAAATAACAAGCACCTAAGTTACACAGCATGAACATAATAATACTACCATACCTAATATTATTAACACTATCGAAACTTATTATTGTGCACTATGCTTAAAAAAGTAGCATTGTCTTGGGACATTGGTTTGTAACTTGTAAGTGAAAGGTAGAATTCATACATAACCAGTGCAGTGACTGGGAATAGGACTTTGTGAGTATATTATCATCCCAAAACAATTAACGTATTATGAGAGAAATGTAATACAATGAGAGTTAATTAAATTGCAACCAAATAAGTTGTGTAAATTATTACGTAAAGCAACGTTGTGTATTAAACAATATAATTGTTACTATACTGTTTAATATACATAATATTAATAATAATATAAATAAATAGTAAGTAAACCTCAGCGGTACCATCAATATTGTACGAATTAGTGTTTGCAAATGCACACTGCTGTAGAGGAATCTCCAAATATCCTACGGAGAAAAGACTAGGAAGATTTCAGTTTTCTTATTTTAGTACAAACGCACCAGCTCAATCGTCTGTTCCATCCTATATTAGTAAACCTCAGGTATGTATAGTTCATTTGTTCACGACTAATATTTAATTCAGGTTTATACAAATATATGATAAGGCAGTGCCATTAGGTCTTCTATGTATGTATAATATAAATCCATGTATCTAGAAGTAACACTGGTTTACATTGGTTCATCATCGCCTCGTTCATAAGTTATAAACATACTTTTTCAATTTGCATGTATGTACCACACAGTACGAGACAAAAACTACCGACTAGGAGTAGACAACCGAATTCGAATTTAGATGAGTACAGAAAATTATAGATTTGTAGTATTTTTCCAATTTAATATTTTACTAATGTAGATCGATGTTAAAATCGATGTTAGAATAAATTAATAGTATTTTGGAAACCAATACCAAATATGCCAATAGATAAGCAGTACACAAATGCAGGTTTAAAATACTCATACTTAAGTACCATAAATTTTACAAATTAATTTCTATTAATAAAATTAATCATTTTTATCAGATTTTCGTACTTTCATTCCAAAGAACACATATTTGTATCAGAATTCGGCATGCCTCTTTTCCAAAAGAATCAACTGCAAATCTGGTAGGTATTTAGTTTTGTCTACTTGTAGTGGAGAAAAGGTTAAGTATACAAAAGACTTAAAAGCATATCAAGCAATTGGTTTGCCTTATCTTTATACATTTTGCTTGTAATAAGTGAAATGAATTTTTGTTGAATTTTTGCATCGATTCTTTCAGAGGTACAAAGATTGCTTGCTGAAGACTAATTATGGAAAACCAGTTACTTCCCAAATTTTTGTGTTGGCATCTTGTCCTGTTGACACAATGGTATTATTGTCCAACCACGCCAAACAAGTAATTTGACTCTGCGGATGTGCATCTAGAAAAATTAATTTAAATTATTAATTAGTCAAATCTTCACATATTTAATAATTGATTGTGATGTTTTGAGAGTCACTTTTAATGGTGAGATGTTTGCTAGGTTGAGCTACACTCCACACAATGATTGTACAGTCCAGACTGCCACTTGCCACAAGTTTCGAATCAGGTGACCAGGCAACACAGTTCACTCTTGCAGTATGGAAGCCCCATTCTTTATTGTGCGCCAACTAATGTAAATAAAAACCATTATTAATTTCTGGGACAATACCAGAAATGCTGCAACAATCTGTTACAGTATTCCCATATAACTAATAGATGGTCATATTTACTTCATATGTTGCCGAAGAGTACAAAACAACTTTTCGGTGGCCATCAGATGCAGCCAGATAGTTTCCATCAGGAGAGTACGCAACACAAGTCACTGCTCCCAGATGATCCAAAGCCGCTTTCTGCGACAGTGCTGTACCCGCGATCACATAGATGTGGACCTTAATTGAGAAAGTGTATAGTAATTAATTTTTATAGTACTTATTCATTTCGTTAATTGGATCAATGGAAAGTGTCAACATTTACTGCTTATTTCGTTATGTATGAACACAAATTATCATTTCTGTAATAATTATTATAATAATTTTATAAAACTTTAGAGCGCAAATACCTTTTGATCCATAGAACCACCGACAGCTATATCCCCGTTACTAGTATTTATAGCCAGACTTGATGGTTCATAATCCACTTTGAGACTCCCCGTTTTCTTTCCCGAGTCCAGTACAATAATCTGTATACAAAACTCAATATTTAATATCTCATTCCCTCCCACTCCCACTACAAATATTCCTACAATTCAAATATTCAATGTAATAAATATTTGGCAACCATAGTTATAAAACACAATTGAAAAAAGAAACAATAAAAGACACGGTCGGAAGTAAAGTTAAAAATATTACCTCCAATACTGTAGCCACAATAACACGATCCTCCAGTATATCCATACCACGTGGTTGTGACATAAGTTTGACATCATTGACATTTGTGTAAGTGTAAGTATTTAAATCAACAAGACGAAGAGTATCGTCGATGCCACACGTGTAAAGTATGTCGCCCCTGACTTTCATGCCATTAATTTGATTTCCATGCCCTGTTCCGGCGATTCTATCATTTTCTCCAGTCTTGGCATCCCAGTAGGTGACCCAGCCGTCATGTGAACCGGTGAAAATTTTGCTTCTATCTTGATTCAAACACATTACGGTGATTGGTTTATTGTGTCCCTGTTACAAAATGATTTTGAATTTTTACATTTCCAGTAAGTATTATAATTGAAAAAAACTTAATGTAAATGTTGATTATTTATAATTTATTGCGATATGCATTTTTACCTTTACAATGCGCAGCGGTTTTGCTGGATTATTAAGATCCAAATAACTAATAAATCCACTGAGTGAAACGGTCAATACGTGAGGTCCTTGCCAAAGACATGAAACCTAGTAGTAGTACGATAAGAATATTGTTAATCAAAATAATGGTGTTGCATGGCAATTTGACAATCCATTAATATACTATTCTTTAAGTGTATGAATATTTAGACGAATTTTATTATTGACATTTTGATACCTGCTGATCATCAACTTGGGTTCCCATTACGAATTCAGAGATCAATTGACGTGTCTCAACGTCCCAAAGTCGGCACGTTTTATCACCAGAAGCAGTCAATAACTGTTTGCTGTCGGGACTCCAAGCAACCTTAACATAACATAAAATTAAAATAACTACAAAGAGATTATAACTTTCAGCTACATTGGATCAGAACTTACTCCATACACTCCGCCGTTATGAGCAGGGGAACCAATTTCTCCAATTAGTTCCGAGTCTTTACCTTCATACAAAAATACCTTCCCATCAAAACCACCGGAAGCAAACTTTTCGCCGTCAGGAGAATAACGTACTGCTTGCACAAATCTTGCGTGATCCTACGAAAATATCAACCCGGATTTACAAAGGACAATTAAGAAATTAGCAAGTGGCTAAGCTGCGTAGATAAATAATATTTAACCTTTTTGGTCATTTTAAATTTGAAAGGAGGTCCTTCGAAAATTCCAATAGTGTTATCCTCACTACCAGTAATGATTCGAAAAGGTCTTGAAGGACGAAAGTCGCAGGAATTGATAGGCTTTGATTGACCAGTTATTTCTCCCACAGAAGTTCCAGTGTCTGCCATGAAGACATGACCGAACCTATATAAAAATGACAAATCACAGTTGTTATTACATTAATATTAAGACGATTGGTAATGTAAGTATTTTTAATTTATTTGTAAAATAACAAAAAAATACCTTTCGCGACCCTCACCAACAACAACCATTCTTTGACTGTCCGGCGACCATGAAATATCCTTGATTGGGCCACCAAAAGGTTGGAATTCATTTTTTAAGATATGTTCTTTATTCACTGTGTCCCAAATCCGAACTTTTCCAGTTTGATCTGCAAGGACAAAATGAAGAACGAACTTTATAAGTATTCTCAATTAATAGAAAAGGAATGATTATTTACCTTAGTAACACAAGTAATTACTTAATTAACTGGGAAAACATAATTGTCAATGTTAGATCAGATGTAAGCAAAAAAATGGGTCTTTGGTGTAGTTCAAATATAATTTTGAAATCATTTTGCCATTGACTAAACAATAAAAGAAAGAGTTTATAAAGAAGTAGGTATAATAAAGAAATAGGTTTGTACACAAGCTTCTGTCATATCCTGAATTTTCTTACGGGCGATAAAACATCTCGTTCGTTCTATTATTACTCCGTTCCATTTACTAACAACCATAAAACAGCAAAGCATATTTTTTGCCATTTCTAAAACTTACCAGCTGAAGCGATGTAGAAACCACTTGGAGAATACTTAGCGACAATGGTGCTTGCAGAATGCTCGGTGTACGTGTCCGATATTGCTGGATTCTGAAATACAAAAAGAGTACGACTGTTTATAATATGTTTAATTTTACAAAATACACACGTTAAGACACTATTGCAGTAAGAAACTACAGTAAGGTTTTCAAACATTTGCCATACTTGTAGTAAGATAAGTAGAATGCTAAATGAATGACATTAAACTATAGTATACTTATGCATTTAAATATAAAACATAATAATATAGTGTCAGTGAAACATTAATTGTGTAGCTCGGCCGCTGTTTTGAAGTTTTTTTTGGATAGATCTACCATCCTTTCATTAAACATCATTTATAGCATATGATTTGGTATGTGTGCCAACTGCCAATTTCCAACTGGTTATTGTTGAACATTCCATCAAGCAACCTAAGTTGTTTTAAGATCTCAAATGAAAAGAACATTTCCAAAAATGTAGGATAAGTAAAATGCTGAACGATCAATTTAATATCCAAATGTAAAATGCATTGCATTAAGATGTCTCGTAAAAGCGTAAGAGTGAAAATGAATAATAGTCTGGTGTAGTCAGTCACCTTACCTACCACCAACCAATCCATGCAGCGTTTTTATATATGCTGCATTTGCATCCAAAGTAATTATAACATCCTACACATTTATATGTATGTCTATATAGTTCGTGTGCTACCGGTAGTCGCTTGCCAAAGATAATTCGAGAAGTACGAGAAGGAAAATCCCACTATACAACTACCCACATGAACTAAAGAAAATTGCGAGTATAAAAATAGTTTCATACCAACCATTCTCTGCTCATCTTTCGTGTGATCCTATTTCTTTTCCTTTTAACACCGACTAACATACCAATCGCACGAATCGCTCAACTGTACAAATCTTAAGTCTTCATATAATTTGTAATACAGAATGTAATGTGAATGAGAGCATAGGATCAAATGTAAACTCAGCTTTCCAAAGAATTATGTTGTTTGTTTCGCTTCATTTCCGCAATCCCAAATACTTTTAAAACTTGAACTCATAGTAGCATACGTTAATGCTACTATCCAAACACTAAACCATCATTCTTACATTGTTTTCTGCAATTATCAACCAACAATTTAACCTTTTGCACCCAATATAATTTATTATTAATGTTGATTAAAAAAGGTAGGTGTACCCAACTCTAGTGAGATGCGTGTATTCAATAAAAAAAAGTCGCTCTAAAGTTGAACAGAATGGATCTATTGTAATCATAAATTCTCGCAGCAGCATTGATATAATAATAAAAATATAAAGTCAGGTGCTATTTACTTCTTGAATCAATCATGAATATTTCATCTCGAAAGCAGTATTTGAACAGAATATATTTAAATGATTACAATGTAAAAGAAATATCTAAAGATCCAGTATGTCTGTCGTTATATCCAGTAGTAAGTTGAAATAAGTCCTATCCTAGCCCCCCGTCAGAATGCAAATTGTGCTTTTTCTAACTGAATCTTATAGAAAACTTACAGTACTACTACTACAGTTACAATAAATTAATTTAAACCAACAATGAAACAAGGATAATCAAACAATAAAATGAATTTAAAATGACAACCAACCTCAATATTTCGAATGATTACACTATTGCCATTTGTGTACAAAAAATTCTTGCCCTTCGGATCTCCCCCTAAAACGATAGGATTCCCTCGCTGTGTTTTCGGCAAGGTTGCGAATACGTTTTCTGTGAGAACATAAAATAATTAGGTTCATTCATATAGGTAGATTAATTTGCAATTACAAATTATTAAATGATAAATTTGTACAATTTCAACTGGGAATGGTGATACAATGTGAATGTTTCAGCTGGTAATCACAGTACAGTAGATGCTTAACAACTATTATTATGTCAAGTAAGTTAATTATTTACGATAACTGCCAGCTAACAGCTGAAAGCATTTAAAACTTTGGCACTGAACATTGAGCCTAATAAAAAAATCATTCCAGTAAAAACCGAGCCGGTTGGTGAATGGTTGATGATGTATTTTGTGTAATGTTTATTACAAACTCGAGTTTTACTGTCAGCCAGCCAGCTGACAGTCAACAATGTAGCATTTAAAAATGAAATAACTAAATCAAAATTAAACTGATGACTGAGTAAAATAAAAATTTAATATAAAAAGTCTTACTTTCTGTATACTTATACTGACTCGCAGACATACTGGATGATGAATTAAATTCCGGCTACAATTTTGCTGACAGATGTAACTGGGTAAACAATTAATTTATAATGTTGTTTGGTACGAGACAACTCCTTTTCCTGTTGACACTGATTAAACTGTCGCTGGTTATCAGAATAATTAGAAGCCGACAGTTGATTCAAGATTCAACTATCAAATGTCGAAGAAGACGGTATGACTTTGAGTAAAAATCAAAAATACAGTGTAAAATAAACGTAGGATAGAAAGACAGGAGAGCGGAAGTCAACGACAACAGAAAGAACTCTGTTTGAATTGAAAAAATATGCGATCACAATTCAACTCGAACTCAAATCTACAAATCAGTCAAAGCGATTTTGGAATTGTGGTACGGGTACGCTTTACAAAGTGTCAAGCTCGGCTCATTGACTGATGTGATGTCTCAAATGTCTCTTCCTCCGTGTCTGTTTATCAATTGCCACTCTTATGCATTCTGTGTTTTCCTACAACTGAAGTTTAGTTTGCTGTAGGCTGTTACCTTACAATTTACAAGTATGAAGTGCAGAAGCTGATGATGACGATGCGTTGATGATGATGATATTATAGTAATACCGTAATATAGACCAGAAATATTCTACAGATTGAAAGAGGCAGAGGTATATTGTATTACGTAATAGCAGTACAAAAGAGCAGGCAAAAGCAAAACATCCCTAGCCGGTGCAAGATTTAGATTTATACAGAGTGATTCAAATGTAACTGAACATCGCATCGACCAGAAAGCCAGAAAGTAGAGACCAGAGAGTAAAGTTGGCTAACTTTAATGTTAATAAAATATAGTTAATATTAATCTAATTATTAGGTTATTTCTAAATAAATATTGCTAAATTAAATATAATATAGGGCGGTTGCAATTACTTAAAATAGTAATACTTCACTTACTTCACTACTTCAGCCTTTATAACTATTTGTAACTTACAGTATAAATTATATACTCATGAAAAAATGTTCTAAGGGCGACATTAAATTAAGGTGAAAATGTCAGTCAAGTTTTGTCTTCGTACAATAGCATAATATTTTGCCTTACCACGACAAACAGAATTTATTGTAATAGCATCTTGTTGAATCGTAATCGTATATAATAGTGTTGTTACGAATTAAGGAGTTATGGGATTTCTAAATATAAACAAATATATAAGTATGTTCAATGCTTTAGTACAAATGACCGACATAATATGAAATTTTGAGTATAAATGGTAATGACAACATATTCAGGCAAAATGATAACTGGCAAATTAGGAATTCATGAAACATTTGTTTAAAAAAAGTTTATTATGGCCATTTGTGCAGCGTAAGAAATTGCTCATGCCTTTGTAAACGTAAGTAAACGCTTTTGTAAATGCGCGCTAATAATTTAGACCAAACCATTCCAAAATATAAACATGGTTATACACGTTCACACTTATAAATCAAGTTTTTGTATTTATTACCAATATTGATGGTTTACTTCAGAATAAACATTGTACAAAATGAGACTGTAAAAGCTTTTCCACTGTAATTCAAGGCAAGGCAGTTTAGGACAATTTGTCTAAAGATAAACTTGTTGGAAAAGAAATTACATGGGATAGTTTTACCATTTCCATTAAAATAAGGGAAGGTAATCATTTTGAACCGTTATTCTGTAAGGCCGTAGAGCAGTTCTAGGCTATAACTGCTCTACAGCTCTACAGCTCTACAACTTATAGCTATAACGCGCTTACCGATTCTCTATTTGAGCACCTCAAACCGAACATTCAGTTGTTGTCTCAAAGTAGAATTAGAATTGCTTTCTTAGTTGGCGCGGTCTTTCAAAACATGTAGTATTTTTTTTCTCTTATCCGTAAAAAATACTAGGGTTCCGAGCAAATAACGCTGTAAAAGTTCTGTAAAGCCGAGAGCCAATCAGAATTACAGAAAAATACTCAAAGTTAGAACACCGAATATATCAAAGTCCCAAAATGAGCGGATACAATGGTCGAGGCTATTTCGTCTAGAATAGTATTATCAGTGGAAACAAAATGTTTACTGCACGGCAAGCCTTCCGCGAAGCCTAGTCCACTCACAAGATCTAGTGGAAATGGGTGTCTCGAACAAAAAGTACTGAAGCAGTGACATCATGGCAATGGAAATGAGCCTTACCCGATAAGTGGTACGAAATGAGATGACAAATTCTACTTATAATTCACTGGCGTAGCCAGGCATAGGGCAAAGGGGAAATTGCCCCCCCCCCCCGAAATCCAGAAAAAATAGGGTTTTTTGCCTTGAAAGGGCAAAAAATCGCGACATTTTTCGCGCTACGCGCGAATTTTGTGTATTTTATTTTCATTTTTGGCCAAATTTGCTCAAATTTTTTGCGCTTCGCGCGAAAATTAGCACTTATATATCTCATGTTTTGAGCTTGCCCCCCCGAAACCAAATCCTGGCTACGCCCTTGTTATAATTACTAGACAAACCGCCCGTTCTCCGAACGAGAGGGGGGGGGGGGTAGTTAAGCCTTATCACCCTAGAAGAAATAAATAAATTTTAATGTCAATTCACAGAGCACGCACAAACATACCGTGCCAGCTAAAAGATTGTATTAGAATAGAAAAGTGTATTCAGATGTTCATCACTCTCATTCACCATCTCAGACAGCGCTTTCTGCAGTATATATATAGAACACTCGCGGCCGATATGCGGCCGTCGAGAAATTGAAATATGAAATATCAATATAATAATATTAAATAAATGTACATTGCGCTACCCTTCCTTATAATGCAAAATGTGGATTACGTCAAATTTAAAGATCTGTATTGGTAATTATACAGAATGGGTATACTCGAAATTTAGTTTTATATACATAACAGATTTACCTATATTCCAAATGATTTTTAAGGATACATTAGGTCATTTATTGTCATCCTGGGTCATTTACTGTCGTCTTGGGTCGTTAACTGTCATCTTGAGTCATTTACTGTCATCTTGGGCCATTTACTGACATCTTGGGTCGTTTACTGACATCTTGGGTCGTTTACTGACATCTTGGGTCGTTTACTGACATCTTGGGTCATTTACTGACATCTTGGGTCATTTACTGACATTTTGGGTCGTTTAATGACATCTTGGGTCATTTACTGACATCTTGGGTCGTTTACTGACATCTTGGGTCGTTTACTGACATCTTGGGTCGTTTACTGACATCTTGAGTAGTTTACTGACATCTTGAGTAGTTTACTGACATCTTGAGTAGTTTACTGCCATCTTAGGTAGTTTACTTACTGATATCTTTGGTACTCTACTGACATCTTGGGTAGTTTACTGACATCCTGAATCAACAGGCGAATTAGGACGAAATATATTATAATATTGTCTCGAATATATACAGGTACCTGAGTTAAAATATACACTAGCACGACAATATAATATAGACTATAAAACAAATGTATCTAGTGGAATTTAATATAATGCAATTTAGAAAAATTCAGAATAATATGTGTGGATTTTATAGGAAAAGGGACTTTGTGTGATATTTTTCTGACTGATCTTTTTTTAATTATAAACAAGAGCAGAAAGCTTCAGATTTTTTAAAAATAAAACCAAAAAGTTTCGACGACGAGAAGTATTTTTTTTAAATTCGTCGAAATTTTTAGTTTAAACAAAATGTAGGAGAGCTCAAACTTTGCGCGCTCCTTACGCAAAAATCCTGAATATCACACAAGGTCCCTTTTCTTAAAAATTAACACTTATTTAATTTATGTATTTTGGGGATATAGGTACCCACCAGGTTATGGCGCTCTAAAATGGCGACTTTAATGTGAGTTGTTTCATTTTGTATATAAATAGACCAGGATTCACTGCAGAACTAAATTAATTTCTCAACGCAGAGAAATTTTGATTGCCGTGGGTAGCTATATATTTATAGATATATATACATAGTTATTTATATAGAATAGTTTAGCACAGCAATTAGTGTTTTTACCAGTTCAGACTCTACGTTGTTTGTGAGATTAAAGCGCCCAAAGATTAGACATTTTAACATGGGATTTTAAACATTATGGCATTTTATTATTATGATAGACAGAAATGAAATAGGAAACTCTAATAATATATGTTGAGTATTGTGTATAGGAATGGAATAAGCAATACCATTAAGTTATAGTTATAACTATAACACATAACTAAGTATATACTACCGTGTCCATCAGTTCATGAATGGACGGACGAGTGCACGTGAGCGAAGGAAAGATGATATTATGATACCCGTAACCGTTTGCATCTTCAACGGTGTTACACATTCTGAACCCACATAGCATAATATACTATATATTTTAACAGGTCATTATATTGTGTATTATTATTATGACTACAACGCTATTACTCCCGCCGCAGGATGACTGCAGTAATATACTGAAATATTGCAGTGATGATGTATTAATCATTTACAATTATTATACAGAATAATATTAGGAGATTTGTATACAATCATTATGTAAATTAAAACATTGTTGAGAATACTCAAGCTGAAGCACTCATCGATATAAGAGACCTTAGAATATAAATAGTATGCAGCGTGTTCCGTCGAGAATGTCTCATAGGACATTAACATGGGGTAGACTAGTCACTTAGTCCTTTTTAAGGAAAGTTACAGGATAAAGTTCTACAATATAATATACCATTATACACATCTTGTAGAGCATCGTTTTGCGCATTTAATAAGCAATGACACAATGTGTTGACGCAACATTATGTGCGCTCAAAGCGCGCTGGTAAATTAGCTGTGAACAATAATTTTTTATTCCAGTAGATGGTAGAAGCTTTAACCAAATAATCCATTTAAAGCAAAGAAATTGGAACCAAATATAGAAGTGCTAACGACAATAATGCTAGTGTTTTTTAAGTTTAGCGGGGAAACGAGAATGGTTTTACCACC
>JAQFYB010006077.1:0-12864 GCA_034694085.1 Pogonognathellus longicornis | reverse complement strand
GAAAAGGTGAAGGTTAAGTTGTGAGGGAAAAGGTTCAAAAGATTTTAGTGTGAGAAAATGTTGGGTTGTTGTGTTTGGTGTATATGGTACATAGGATGTTTTAGGTAGTAAGATATTGTAAATATAAATCCCAATAATATAGTAACACCTAGTCCTTCGGTTCGAAGTAACCTTACAATAATCTTTACATGATGATTAAAGAACGGATATACATGACATCACAATGGTTGATGGTAGAAATATGCTTGACAATATTACCTGAAAATGATCAAAATACGACAAAAGAATGTCATTTTTAAACCCTGAAAGCATATAGTCAAATTTACGTGATATTTTAAAGGTTTACGAATTTCCAATTATTGTAAAAGTTAATTTAAATTGAGTGCCTCATAAGCCATCACATAGGGATTATAACATTAGTAAGTTATGTTCATCTACACAGGGTAGGTACTAGGAATAAAAGCAAAATTGGCTTGTTGTCATAGATACAATTTGGTTTTCGCTTTTTAATAGGTTGCCTATCAGTGTTAAAAGTCCTATGTGACGAGTTAGGAGGCGCTCACTGCCGAAGTATGTTAAGGGCCGTGTCTACCTCTTATCCTTATGGCCTTTTTTGAACGAATTAAATTATTTCTCTTGACTGGAGAATAAAATCAAAATTCTGGCTTCATATGTGGCTATATAATTGGTCTTTCATAATGTACTTTCATTAAACTGTAGAAATGCGATTCAACTGCAGAAATGCAATTCTTCGAAGAATCGTATTTTGACAGTTTAAATATTTTCAAAAAACTGCAAGTACATTATGAAGGACCAATTATATAGCTACAATAATATGCAGCCAGAATTTTGATTTTATTCTCCCGTCAAGAGAAATCACTGGTACAAAATTTATTTGCCAATGTATTAAAAATTCTCTATGTATAATCAGTGCTGTATAATCTTTCCCGCGCAAAATCAAGGAGTGGTGGATGCGACTCTTAAAGAAGAAATAGCACACATAGGTACATATTTATTATCTATTTATGATTCCACATACAGGGTAGTCAGGAGTAGGTTTCAGGGGGGCAAACTCAAAACATAATATACATATGTGCTCATTTTCACGCGAAGCGTGAAAAATTTGAGTAAATTTGGACAAACACGAAAATAAAATCAGCCTGTCATATTTCTCAAAATATGCAAAATATGACAAAAAAACGTTTAGGAATTTCGACTCATATTGGTATGAAAAGTATAGATCCTAAGCCTTGGAGCTGTAAAATTAACCGTTTAGAATATGCTTTGACATGCATATATCCGTTCTTTGATGATGATTGAGTGTAAAACTTCACACAATCTGTTATGTGATATGTCAATCAATATGATATGGTATCAATTTTGTTGTATTTAATCAATTAACTGGAATTCCGAAGTGATTGTAAAAAGTAACATGTGCCTCTGCCTGTTTATCAATCATATTATATGAACAAAACTAAAACTTTGGTTATCAAAAAAATTGTCTGTTTCAGAAGAAATTGTTTGACAATAGTAGACATTTTCAATTAAAACTACTGATATAACAAACTATATATATATTTATTTTAATTAAAATTGCATTTTGATTGCATTGAAAGAAATAATATACATTTTGATGTATGAACTTCAATACCTACGTATCAGCTATTCAGTATTTATTTATTTATTCTTATATGACTATATAATAGATTAAAATATTAGTACTTGTCTAAACCTAATTTAATAGTGTCATATAAATGAACATTATTTTTAAAGATATCAATTACAGTGAAATAAAAATTCGATCATCATTGAGTTTATCCTATTTAATACTGTACTTGACTCTAGTTATTTAGTTAAAAACTGATTGATACGTGCGACAAAGTTTTTGTCCGTTCCATTACTCGTTATATCAGTTCTCGCATACATTGAGATTGAGAGTTGTGTTTGGCATCGAAATAAGTTTGTCGTCAATTAAAATGAAAGTCTTTGTCTTGTGTTTAGTATTGATTGTGGCTGTGGGCCACATTCAAGGAGAAACTTCGAAAATTCATGCAAAATTGCAAAAGTCTCTCCAACAAAAAAATTCCGCCGATGTTTTGGTTTCGATGAAAAATGGCGAGACAAAGCCAATTCTTGACCAAACCGTGTCAAACTTTAAATCTGTCACGACTCACGCAGAAAGAACGACTTCCGTCTATGAAGCTCTAAATTCTCATGCAACCAAATCCCAGAGTACCGTTCTCAGACTTTTACGGGAAGATCATCCCAATTTGGAAATTGCGAGCTTTTGGATCACCAACCAAATTTACATTAAAAATGCCGATAAAGCTCTGATTGAGAAATTAGCATCCATGGACCAAGTTTCTGAAATTCAAGAAGAAGAAATTGTGTACATCGAAAATTTCTATGATGTGGATTCATCACGTAAAGTTGTGAAGGTGAATAGAAAACCACAAGATATAAACTGGGGAATCGTTCAGATTGGGGCACCACAAGTGTGGGCTCAAGGAATCGACGGGCAAGGAGTTATCGTTGGGAACATTGACACAGGAGTCCGTGGCACACACGAACTTCTTAGAAGTAAATGAGTTGGATTGGATAACTATGGTAAAAATTGACAACCGAAGACATTTAAATAATGCATTACTAGTTGAACATAACAAAATAAATAGATATGTACTAACAATCTAATAATACATACATTTTCTGCATTTATAGGTTGGTATGATCCTGAAAATAAAACTTCAAATCCTCACGATATATATGACCACGGTAAGTAAATTAATATTCATCTATTATTAAACATATTTTCTGCTTTAGGTATTTAAAATCTTCAATACTGTTGAAGCGACTTTATCGTTTCAATATAGTGCACCAAGTTTTCACTATTTAAGGCAGTAGTAGTATTCGACAAAATTTTACAGCCAGTCATTGTAAAGCATATAATATTTTTCATTTTAATAATAGGTAATAATTAAATACTAATACTACCTAATGTTTACCAAATGTTTCAACCAATAATTAAAATTTAGCAATACTGAATACAGTGTACACAAAAATATCATAACTGTCGCATTTAAATTGGTCACTACGATAACGTTATCGTTTCTCGATAGGTCACTACATATAGGCGTATCCAGTATTTGGTTTCGGATGGGGGAGCGGTAAACTCAAAGCATTGCTCAAAGCTCTTATTGCTCATGTGCTGATTTTTGCTCAAAGCAAATTTGGGCAAAAATGGACATAAAATATATAACTTTCGCTCATAACGCCAACAATTTCGCGATTTTTAGTACTTTCTTGGCAAAATAACCTATTTTTTCCGAATTTTGGGAGGGTGGGTGGCAATTGCCCCCTTGCTCCCCTAGCTACGCCGGTGCAGTGGGTCGCTATATAATGTGTGCATATTATTATTTATAATATTATGTAATAATTGTAATCATATTGAACTTTTGGCACAGTTTAGTTTTAACTATCTTATGTGATATTGCAATGATTTTTTATGCTTACTTAATTAACACAACTAAAAAATTCAACGTTTTTAGCGTTAGCCACGTTATATGTACTAAAGAATAGTCTCAACTTGCCTCGGTGTCATATACTTCACATTTGACGAAATGATTAATTTTGGAATTTGTCGTACATTAATCAAGATTAGATAAGACTATATAGTATATTGTTTAAAGAAATATAAGTTTAGTTTTTTGTAACGCAAATTTTTTTGCATAAATTATCACTTGAATTATAATTCATTTGAGTATGGTATTTCATCTATAGCCGGGGCTATAATTATACCAAATGGATGTCAAGAGATACATGAGGAGGGTTATTATTTATAATATAACAAAATTTGATTTTCGATTTGAATTGTGCAAGTTTAAAATCTCGCTTTATCCACTTTAGCAGCCCATAATACAGTTAACTGAGAGAGACGTTTTTTACTGGACAGGGGTTACCATTAGAGGTGGGGCAAGAATTAGAGGAAATGCGGTAGTTGGTTCTTTCAATATTTTATAGTTAAAATGTTGAACGTCATAAGAAAACACGCCTAATGGGGGGATTTAGTAATAGAGTTACTAAGCTTTAAAGAGAAACCGCGCCTCCTAACTATTTACTTTTGCTTGAACGTGGCATATTAGTGAATACTCTTCTATTATTTTTTGAGCTAGTTTTCAGTTGCAAAACTTTTGTTAATTTTTAAAAATATTTGCAATAAACGTAGAAAGTCGTGTGATAGGTCATTCGAAAGATAATACCACAAAATTTTTAGATGTGTAATAACCCCATTCGTTTTCTTCTTCCCGTTTTCTTATGACGTTCAACAATAACTATTTTTTTGTTAATATTTGTTGAAATTTTATTTCTACAGGCACTCACACAATGGGAACACTAGTCGGGGGTGAAGGATTGGGAGTAGCACCTGGAGCTCGCTGGATGGCATGCAAAGGTTATCGTGATGATGGATCAGGTCTTTCTTCTACCTTCATTGCTTGTGGACAATACATGACCTGTCCTAATGATTACACTGGAGGTAATCCCGACTGCTCTAAAGCACCACATGTCGTTTCCAACTCATGGGGATGGTTAGGTGGTGTGGATATGTTCAATCCAGTTTTGAATGCATGGAAGGCAGCCAGAATTTTAGCATCGTTTACTGCTGGAAATGAAGGTCCAGCATGTAACTCCAATTATTCACCTGCAGACCAACCAGATGCCATTTCAGTCGGTTCTTATAGATGGGACAACTTTATTTCTGAATTTAGTAGTCGTGGACCAAGTCCTTACGGACAATTGAAACCAGATATAACTGCACCAGGAGAATTTATTTTGTAAGTTAACATTACATTATTATATGAACACATGGATGCACACTGGTAGACTTTCTGATTGTGACGACAAAATTGTTATTGCTACTTAAAGTGATACCTAACCTCCTCTTTTCATCTATGGTAATGTATTATTACATAATGTACCTAATGGCTTTTATTGATACACTCAAAATTTTAAAAATATGTATCTTAAATATTAAATCACACGTTTGTCGGTGTCAGTGATTTTACAGACATTCATGTTAATTGTTTACAAGTGGGTTGTTGTTGAATTGGTGGGTGGGGAGTTTAGGGGGCTCAGCTCCCTTTTTTGGATTATAGGTTTCATAAAAAATGAATTATTAATGAAAAATATGAATGAAAAATGAAATTATTAAATATAAGTCTATAACATTGTATATCTCCCATAATACTAAAAAACAGATGATTTAGATATACTATGCCCCCCCCCCTCACTCCCAAATATTTGACTGTTATGGGTGAGCTCCTGGTTGCTAGCACTAATTTGTATTGTTTTTTTAATTTGTAAAACCTACTTTTAAAGGGAATGACGTTTATATTGAATTTAAGAATTATAATGCTTTTTAAATCGAAACAAATTTTCCTTTCAAAACATGTCTTCTACTTGGTATTATAATTTTTTACAGGTCGGCATCTGCAGAGTTGGATATTAGTTATGCTTTTAGTGAAGGTACCACTATGTCCAGCGCACATGCATCGGGGGTACTAGTTTTGATGAAAGCATTTGATAGAAATCTTTCTCATGAGCGTGCCAAAGCTGTTCTTACACAAACCGCGTCACAAGCAATTGCCGGTAGTTCAGGCCAGGTTTGCGGTGGAATCCAAGACGATATTTTGCCCAACAATCAAAGAGGATGGGGTGCAGTTGATGCCGATGCTGCAATTACAGCTCTTAGACAGTCTGTACTTTAAACTGTTTGTTCTTTAAAATACTATTGGGACCATATATTATGTCAAAATGTATTCCTACTAAAGTAACTTTAGTAATTATACCTATCACATGAGTTAAATATTTTCGTTTCTCGCATCGGTCTTACTAACTATGGACGTTACTTAAATGATTGAAATTGGCCATTTTGCATTGATATTTTATTGTAACAGAATTTTCTTTCCAGAAAAATAAAAATCCTTTAAATAATTATAAATCACACGATTAAGTATTTGCAGATTTCACTAATATACATAATATTTCTTTTTCCACATTTTAACTATTTTCTTGGCGCACACCTACAACATTTGGATACTGAGGTGGGCTGAAGTTTTTTCCACACATTTCAAACATGATTTACTTATTGACTTAGAAAGACTGGAGACAAAATTAAACAATCGATGGTCTAACCTTCCTTCACAACATTGTATTTATTAGTAACCCTTACGCCCCAAGTGTGATCTTGAACACCTACTGCGGTTTAATGTTGCTTTTCTCATTTTTCTTGTGGTTTAAATCTTTATGAGTTTATAACATTTGCATGAAGTATAAATCTTAAGCCACATTCATGCCGCAAGTTCAGTAGTTGTTATTGTGTCCCAAGATTTTAATTTTAATTTTTATAAACATATTTCTACCCATACAAGTAAACTCAAAACATTCGTTCATAATCATTTGAACTAAATGTTTTTAATGTTTGTAATTCAAATTTACGAGAAACAGCCAATAATGAACCCATTATTGCATATATTCTACTCTTAGCAGTTCATAATTACATTAACATTTTATACTTAAGTTCATCTAATTGCTAAGTCTAATAATAATAATAAAATTAAACACTTAGAAATACTAACAATAAGTCACTTACAATGTTAAACTTAATTATTAAATGTTATATCCTCATTAATATTGATTTACTAACATTTGGACCACTTATCACATGATAGAAACTATATATACTCTGCTTCCTACAATGTATGAATGCAATTTATATTCAAAAGTGTTCAATCATTCACATTTAAAATTATTGTATATAAAATGCACGTTGGAAGGCAAAGAAGATAATATTGTACAGCTAACTACTATACTTACATCGTTCGGAGTTAGCCTTATTATAAGCACGCAATGCAATGACGCTTGATGATAAAAAGTTCACCTATATAATCACAGTTATGTCAATATTATATAAACATACCCACACTGCTGTATTTAGTCAGTTAATTGTAATTCCCCAGCGATTATAATGTAGGACAGGTATGCAACTTCAAGTTTATCAAAGATGAATATAAATCTGTAGTTGTCAAAAATTACTTTAATCAAAACTGTCTGTTGAGAACAAGTTGTTTAACAATAGTTGACATTTTTTAAAAAGTACTTAGTACTAGTACTACTCTTATACTACTTTATGTAGGAAATGAAGAATAGGAATTGTTATGCAGGTACTTGACCAAACTTATAATACAATAGTGTAAAGCAAATCAATGTTTTAACATTTAAGATAACAATTACAGTAAAATAAAAATAAAATCAATTATCATTGGCTTTACATTAACTAATACTTGACCTTACTTATTATTTCAACACTCATTGATACGTGACAACGTTTTGTCAGTTCTATTTCTCGTTAAATTAGTTCTGGCAAACACTGCGAGTGTTCAGGTTTAAAAGAGTTTGTGGCAAATTAAAATGAAACTATTTTTTCTCGGTTTATTATTGATTGTGGCAGTGGGCCACATTCAAGGAGAAACTTCGAAAATTCATGCAAAATTGCAAAAGTCTCTCCTACAGAAAAATTCCGCAGATGTTTTCGTTTCGATGAAAAATGGCGAAACACAGCCAATTCTTGACCAAACCGTTTCAAACTTCAAATCTGTCACGACTCATACAGAAAGAACGACTTCCGTCTATGAAGCTCTAAATTCTCATGCAACCAAATCCCAAAATGGAATTCTCAACTTTTTGCGAGAAAATCATCCCACTTTGGAAATTGCGAGTTTTTGGATTACGAACCAAGTTTACATTAAAAATGCTGATAAAACTCTGATTGAGAAATTAGCATCCATGGACCAAGTTTCGGAAATTCAAGAAGAAGAAATTGTGTACATCGAAAATTTCTATGATGTGGATTCATCACGTGAAGTTTTGAAGGTGAATAGAAAACCACAAGATATAAACTGGGGAATCGTTCAGATTGGGGCCCCACAAGTGTGGGCTCAAGGAATCGACGGGGAAGGAGTCATCGTAGGGAACATTGACACAGGGGTCCGTGGCACACACGAACTTCTTAGAAGTAAATGGGTTGGATTGGATAACTATGGTAAAATTGAAAACAAAAACATTTAAATAATGCATTACTATATAGTGGAACATAACAAAATAAATAGATATGTACTAACAATCTAATAATACATGCATTTTATGCATTTATAGGTTGGTATGATCCTGAAAATAAAACTTCTAATCCTCACGATAGATATGACCACGGTAAGTAAATTAATATTTGTCCATTATTTAGTAAAATTTTCTGCTTTAGGTAGTTAAAAATCGTCAAGCCATTATATACAGTTAATGCAACCCTATCGTTTCAATCTGCTTAACCAATTTTTCACTATTTCAACCAATATTAGGCATTTTATAACCAGTCATTGTAGTGCATATTATATTTTTCATTTTGATAAGTTTTCTTATTGTATAACAAGTATTGTAATGAATAATTTACATTTATCAATACTGTATAAATAAGTCCATGAACATATTATTATGTATAAAATTATATCTGTCACATTTAAATTGGTCATTACGATAACGGTATCGTTTCTCGATATGTCACTATATAGTATGTACATAACACTATTTATATAATAATTGTAATCCATTACAGCTTTTGGCGCAGTTTAGGTTTTAATATAATATGATATTGAAAACATACGTATGTATTATTGCATACATCATTAACAAAGCCATAAAAATCAGAGTTTTTAGCTTTAGCCAACTATAAAAGAATAGTCTCAATTTCCCCAGGTATCATATGCTTCACATTTGTTGAAATGGTCAAAATGAGATGAGACTAAAACTTATTATGTATTTATAATTATTTTTGGTTTTGTTTTTTTCTACACATAAGTTACCTATACAATTTCATACAATCATAAAATAGGTTCTATCAATATTTTAAAATTAAAATGTGTAATTATTTTCATGATAATATCCTTTGCAATTTTAATTTTACAGGGACTCACACAATGGGAACACTTATCGGAGGTGAAGGAATGGGAGTTGCACCTGGAGCTCGCTGGATGGCATGCAAAGGTTATCGTGATGATGGATCAGCTCTGTCTTCAACTTTCATTGCTTGTGGACAATACATGACATGTCCTGTCTATTACACTGGAGCAAATCCGGACTGCTCAAAAGCCCCACATGTTGTTTCTAACTCTTGGGGATGGTATGGAGGCGTTACTGAGTTTAATCCAGTTCTGAGTGCATGGAAGGCAGCCAGAATTTTATCATCGTTTTCCGCTGGAAACACAGGTCCCGGATGTAACTCAAATTATTCACCTGCAGACCAACCCGATGCAATTTCAGTCGGTTCTCATGCAACAGGAAATTTCATTTCTAGCTTTAGTAGTCGTGGACCAAGTCCTTACCGACAAATAAAACCAGACATAACTGCACCAGGAGAATCAATCTTGTAAGTTAAAATGTACAATATTGAATTAACACTGTTTATTATTTTGCAAAATGAATCGTGAATTGGTGAGGTTGCGTGAATCTCGGCTAAAATTTTCCAGTACATTATACATTGGTAACTAAGTGAAAGAAAAAATATTAATTAAATCCACCCCCCCCCCACTCAATTTTCGATTATACATACATGTACATTACATAACATTGTATCTCTCTTAAAATACTAAAAAAAACAGATTATTTTAGTATTCAATGGTCCCCTTTACTCCCAAATGTGTTTTATAGTTGAGCTCCTGATGAATTTATAATGTTTTTAAATTTGCAAACCTAATTTTCACTGAAAATTAAATTATTGAAAGAAAGGGAATGACGTTTCAATTAAATTTAAGAGTTACAATGCATTTGAAAACGAAACAAATTTTACTTTCAAAACATGTTTTTTACTTTCTATTTTCATTTTTTGCAGGTCGGCATCTGCAGGGTCTGATACTGGTTATTCTTCTAAAGGAGGCACCAGTATGTCCTGCCCACATGCATCCGGGGTACTAGTTCTGTTGAAAGCATTTGATAGAAACCTTTCTTATGAGCGTGCCAGAGCTGTTCTTACAGAAACCGCATCGAAAGCAATTGTCGGTAGTTCAGGTCAAGTTTGTGGTGGAATTGCAGACAATGTTTTGCCAAATAATCAAAGAGGATGGGGTGCAGTAGATGTCGCTGCTGCAATTGCAGCTCTAAGACAGTCCGCACTTTAAAATATTATTGTAACCAACTACTATTATGTATTGAGTTCACTTTAGGAAAACGTAATTTTAAATTAAATATTTAAAATCAATCCATTATTAATCAATTCAAATTAATGGTAAATTGTTTTACATTATAACCCATTCGCATTATAGCATCAATAGCATGCATTCGAACAAACAAACGCAAGTAGTGTTTACTGGTATGCCAATAATTTACAATGGCCTAAAATGTTATTATAGATAAAAATATTTGCCTTAGCCATTATTGAATAACAATGTGGAAAATGAAGTAGTCGACCTATTTGAAACTAGACTGGAACGAACAACAAAGAAATGCATAACGGTGTGAATTATTCAGCACACAAAATTTAAATAATTGCTGTTGTACACATGCGAAGAGTATTTGAAGTTGTTTTCTTTATTGCAATAAATGAACGGGACAGTTTGAATACTGGGTGAAATTAAGGCAAAATTGAGCAATGAAACCTAGAAATTCCATTTTGGGTGGCAGTCTTTGTATCTGCATAATATACAGATCTGTACCTCATATAATAATATGCATTTTGCCCACCCAAAAATCGATTTTTGGATATTGCCATGATTCGATGTGATTACTCATGTGAATGAAACGACCCCCCCTTGAAAAATCCTAGATTCGCCACTGACATTGACCACTCACATACAGCTAACACTAACTTTGCGAGGGAAGAGAAAGACAGCGAATGACAATAATGGAGCTGGAGAATCATCTAACTTTTAGGAAATGTGATAGCAAAATACATTGTCTTAGTTTGCCTCATAACCGCACCCGCTCACTCGCTGGCTGTTGGTATTAGTGGCAATGTTGGGTATTACGTCCTAAATCTGGCAGTCCGGACCGCTTATTCGGATTAGTTTGTGGACGAGGATATGGTATGCCGGTGTTGAAAATTCAAGTCACAAAATGCACATAAGTGTGTTCTATGTAGACGGAGAAGTGTTGGGGTTGTTGATGCAAGAGTGTACAGAGATAATAGTAATATGTTCTTATCTCTGTCGTCGCTCTCTCTATCGCCTGTCTTGAATACTTCATACAGCACGACTACTTTGATATTTCAAAGAAAATAATGCATGACACTACTCGACTGTGTATACTTAGGTTATGAAATCATATTTTACATTTACACTTATAATGTTCCATGCACAAAGAGTAAAAGAGTATCTCTGGGTACTACTATTGTATACTATACCTTGTATGCTCTATAACTATTGTATGCTCTTGCTAGTTGCTTTTTCTGTGTATTTCGTTATAAAAAAGCAAGTTGAGTAAAAATAGAAAGCAGGAAAGTGGAATGGAGTGATGTGAAGTGAACTGTCTACTTTTCTCGAGTTTTCTCACAAATCTTCCTCGGCTCTTACTCCAGAGACTGTACAAAAGAGACGTTGAGACAACTTTTGCCAAAGGAATATGAAATATATATACATTATTGCAAACACAACAGCTCATTCCATCTTCTCTCGTTCGTATGTAAGTACGCACGAAAGGACAGTCGTATATATATAGTATATTACAAAACATAAAACAGTATGTATCTGTAACAGTCGTCCCATTCATATCGTGTTATTAGGACACTTGCGATTCCAGAGCATTGCGTCACGTACTCCAGTTGGCTATAGCCCTATTTTCATTGACTATTAGAGTGCATTTCCAAGAGCGTGACACCCAAATATGCAAGCTAATATTTAATGTAAATATCCAAACACCGTGCATATTTGGATGGCATGCTCTTATGCAGCCCAATTGGAGACTGCACGCAAATATATTCAACTCATTGAATTATTACCGTGCAGCATGCTGATTGGAGACATGCGCAATAGTTACTCATGAGTAACTCAACAGTGGATTGGCTATTTTGTTGCCTTCTGATGTTCTTATTAATTTATTTGGCGCCAACGTACGAATTGTTGAACTCAACTCAATTGCTAAACTCAACAGAAATTAATTCTGTGCGCATGATCTACATGGACGCAAGCTGCTGTCTGCAAATATTGAATGTGAATGCTTTCAATATTTCGATGCACTATTTGGGTGTCACGATGATATGCACGGTAGCAAATATTCAATGTAAAAAGAGCTTATGGTTTGGCTTTGGACGCACGCTTAATCCGCAGGCATGTAGGCATGTCCGTACTCTATCCACCTCTTCAAGTCCACGTTGGTGTGGGAGAAATATCCGTCACTCGCAACCCCACCAAAGCAACTTTTTCCATTCGTACAGGTTGTAGTGTCAGGTCTGATTCAGTGTTGAGAGTTGAGTGATTGAATGTGGTGGGAAAAATTTTAGTCTGTCTTATTGAGCAGTGATTTTGGACATTTTCTATTGTTACACAAGTTACATAAACATTTAGTGTATAGGTACTCAAAAATGTGAACTAACTATTTAGCATCCAGGCAAAAATATGATTCAAAATTGGGTCGTGTTGGTGTTGCTGATTGTGCAAGTGTCTTAGCGTGCTTGAATTTCGGACAATTTCTAGTTTTACTGCCAGATTTGGGGGAAGGATGGGGGATGGGGGAAGGGGGAAGGGGGATGGGGGAAGGGGGATGGGGGAAGGGGGATGGGGGATGGGGGAAGGAATACAGTAGTTTGTGTGTTGTAATCATGGAAGGATGGGG
>JAQFYB010006076.1:0-12865 GCA_034694085.1 Pogonognathellus longicornis | reverse complement strand
GTCGTAGTTTTCTATACCTAAATTGAACTTGAACTTTGAGTTCGACCTCTCGACTGGGCACATTTATGTTTGAGTAACGCATAAAATGTATATCCAACTGAAACTGTAAAGTCAATTGCATATTGTGAGTTACGGATTGAAAGCGTAAGCATTTTGAATGCTTGTTATAGACATAAGTTTAGTTATTTATTGTGAATAACTGAAAGGGTCTTTCAGCTCGGTTGCCGCAATTATATACATATTATTGGCTGTGATCAGAGTTCTGTCAGTAAGAGTAATTAAGTTCTCAGGTGAAGTCTGAAACCGACGAGTAGAGCATTGGTTAGGATATCCCACTCTTCGTACAAGGACAGAAACTTATACCGAACGTTAAGGGGTAGCGCACACCTTTTCTATAGATGAGAACAGGTCTGTTCTCATCGTTTAGATTATACAAAAAATCATACAGGTTTTTTGTATAATCTAAACGTTTTTCATTTAGCGTATCAGAAAGCCCAAATATGAAATTTGTAAATTTTACTATTCGAAATTTTAATTTTAGTCGAGCGAGGAATAACATACTGGACGCAGTTTTTAAATGTTTATACATAATGGAAAGAAAAAATTTCCAACAACTCGCCTCAGATATGCTTCGCAATTTTCTTCTGTATTTTATGCCAGCATATAGAATTTTCCAAAAAGCTTCGAAACTATCGATCTTATGTCAAATTCTATTGCCCTATCTAAATACATAGAGAGAACAGATGATGCAGAATTCCAAGAATAAGAAATAACAGCGAGAAAATGTTCATACCTTCCGTGTATTTTATCGTTTACTGTTCGTTATTGAAGGGATTAGAACTTTGCAACACTTGTGAACAGACCTTCCTCTCCGCTCTGCTTTTAAATTCGTTTCAAAGATAATTTCAAAGTGTGCGTTCCCCCATAAATTAAAACATAAACAAGCAGTTTCAATAACTACTGATCCGCTAGTACAAATATGTTATTTAAATTAATATTAAATTAACGTGGTTTTAAAACGCTTCCTTATATTAAAACAATGACAACAGTTTCTCCCACCCACATTTTTACATCTTTAGAATAGTTACATACATGATAGTTTAACGTTGCGGCGTGTGCAAAAGAGGCTACCCCATCACCACCTCTAGTACTTAGGCAATCTAAAAATATTTGTATTAGCTATCAGTATAGTAGACCAGGAATTAATAGGAGGCGAACAGGCTTTTTATAGATTGAGCTTTGACGAAGGTACGAAGATCTTTTTTCCGAGAGAGTGAGGCTTTCCATGTAAAAGAGCTTGGGTAGAAAAGTGATAATTTAACGTTGCAGCAAATGCCCATAAACAAAATTGCTAATACGTTTCATCAGAACTTAGTATACATTGTGTATAAAATTCATTCTTGGCACTCGTTGCCACTTGGCTCCAGAACGCTTAAAAAAAGCGTGCCTCAGGAAAAATCAAGTTCAGGGTGAAATAAATTCAATGCACACAAAGGTTGTGCGTGTAGCATTCGTATGTACCTCACTCTTTTGCTGTTTGTAGATACCTAACTTTTCTATACAAACTGAACAGAAATATTTGAGGAAAACGGTAGACTTGAGTTCTCCAATTCTAATCTATAAACTGACTGTTCGCCTTGTATCAGGAATTGCCCAGTAGAGATATATTGGAGTTTTCATTTGAGTACCTACCGCTTAGAGTGTTGCCCGAGTTTGGGCCCCCGTACGGGTTTCGGGTAAACCCGAACCCGTACGGGCTGGCGGGTCGCTGGGCCGATATACATTTCAGGTTGGGCGGGCCTGGCGGGTCGTAAGCAAATGTCTCACGGGTACGGGCGGGCTCGGGTTGCAATTGTACGGGTCACGGTTAACCGAAAAAGCCCATACATTTTATTGGATACTATGCATGGATAAGCAAGCGGGTGCTTGCTTTGCAATAACATGCAAAAGCATAAAACCCGTACTATCCTTGCAATCTAAAAAGTAGTGGTAATTTCAATTGTTTACAACATGATTATTATGAGTACAACAACGAGACCGACATGCCCAACTTTGCTTTCAGTCCCCAGAAATCTCATATTTCCATCATTATTGATGCTCCTAAATGAGTGCTACGTCACAGATTGTAGACATGCAGGAAGTGTGAGCAGAACTACGGAGTCTGTTTATGTGCGACTGGCGACTGGCAGCACCGTGCATATGAAAATGGGTTGGAGTTATGAATTTCTGAATTTAACATTCTATATCCTTGTTACGGAAGCCCGTGGCGCCCGTGGGCTCCACGGGTGGGTTGAGACGGGTTTGAGTTCGGGTACGGGCGGGTTCGGGTTGAGAAGTGAATTTGAACGAATGAATTTACTTCGGGCCGGGCTGGTTACGGGCCGAAAACAGCCAGCTCGGGCAACACTCTACACCTTACCTAAATTACATGATAAACCACTATAGGTATATGCCATTAGAAATAAATAGTTTGTATGGAACTTAATGAATAAAAGATATAGAAGACCACTTTTAGTGAATAATTCTTTTTATTATTTTCGCGATACAATGATAACCAATTTTGAAATTCGTTTACTACTTTATAGTAATGAACTTGAAAAAGTGAGAGGTGAACAAGCGTAAGAGATTTAGTTGAAACCCAGTGTGTCGAAATTATAATTTACCATCTACGACCCCCGTATCCTCCTCCGTAACCCCCACCGTAGCCACTGGGTCCTCCGCCATAGCCACCTGGTCCTCCACCATAGCCGCCATAACCTCCAGGTGGACCCCAACCTCCTCTTCTACCACCTCCACCGCCTCCAGAAGAAGAAGCTGCAGCACTGGCAGCAGCTGAAGAGGAACCTCCACCAGAAGAAGCTGCTGCTGCCGATGCTGCTGCCGATGAGGATCCTCGTTTTCTCCTTGAGACTACCATTGGCTTCGAAGTGCCACCAGATGTGACGATTATTTGTTGTCCCTCTAATTGTGTGTCGTTCCCACTTTGCGTGCTGATGACAGCCGTTCGACGAAATTTTCCATTTGAGTCCAATGTATTTGTAGACGAAGATGAGGATATCAGTGTAGTATCTATACACGAATCGTTTATTTTTTACGGTTTTTGATTTTTGAAAATTTCGAGAACATGATTAAGACGAATTAATTTATATTAATAATTTATATAATTATCAATTTTAAGAGAGACATACATTTAAATAGACTAAGTTAAAAAAATGGCATAAATTCAATTCGGGAAAATTAATAAATCGTTGCAAAATTATTAAAATTGTTAAAATCATTAAAATTACTAAATATTAAAATCATTAAAATTACTAAATATTAAAATCATTAAAATTACTAAAACTATTAAAATCATTAAAATTACTAAAACTATTATAAGTATTAAAAGTTTAAAATAATTAAAACTATTAAAAGTTTAAAATTATTAAAAGTTTAAAATTGTTAAAGTATTAAAAGTTTAAAACGATGTTCAAAAGTCCTCAAGTATTTCAAACATGAGTTAGATCACTATTACTTACCAGCTGTTGTACATTGTAAACATAATTCGACAGCTATCACAATAAAAAATGTCGTAAATAAAATGCTTTTAGAAATCATTATTTAAATAGAAAAGGAGAACTTGAAAATTAGAAAAAGGTTTTTTTTTGTGTTTTTCCTATGATGGCTTGTCCTCTTTCTCTTTTAAAATAAATTAGAGAAGTTTTTGGCATGCCCTTTTTGTAGGTACAGGTGAATTATCATTATGATAAATTATTTTTGTAATTGCAATGCATATGAAAATTAACATAACCTACAGATGGACGTAAAAGTTTTATAATGGTAGCTTTTATAATGTATGAGGTATACTATATTGAAGAAGAAGAGTATACCAATATCTATATTTTAGTTTAACAGGCTTAATTACAATTCCTGGTTCAACGTAAGAGACCAGAAGTAGCTGCGGTGAAATAATATTTGTCAGTTTAACATCAATTAACTTCTTACAGAAAGAGAGTCAGTAGTAGTTATTCTTTTAGTTTATAAATATGCAAATTATGTCAATTCAAATCGTTCATTTTTGAAGCTTAAGATCAACAATGGTTCTACGTAGTACTACTTGTAAAACGACTTATATTCCACTTCCACGTAGAGATGAATTATCTAAGTAATTCTTAAACAAACACAATTGCAAAATACATAATGTAGCATAGAATGTAAAGGTCATAAAAATATTTAAGATGCTGTCTTGAGCAATATAATTTTGCGTGCAAGTGTGAAAATGGAATTGTATGCTGGGAAAACTCTAAATGGTGATGATATAGGTATAACGTAAGGTGTTACGTTGTGACGAGCTCAACTACTAATTACAATGCAAATGAAATGACGCATCATCTATGAGTGAAAAATAAACCAAGACAGAGGAAATTCAAATAAATCCATCACACCGTACTGATCAATATTTTTGAATACAGATTATAATTATTCTATACATTTTACGAATTTGAAGTAGCAAGAAAAATAGCATGATAGATTTTTTTTAAATTTCCTGAACCGCGTGAGGAGAGAAAATCAACATTCGCTTCCAGTCAGATGAATTACTGATACGTGAATTGAATATTTATTATGCTTATAACTTATAATCAATAAACGTTGAAATCGATACCAAGAGTTCAATAGTATAAGTATCCCTCAACAAAAACGTGTTTACGAACATTATAAGTACCTACCTCACCTGATTAGAAAAATTAATACCTCGAAAATTCCATCCATATTATAACGTAATATTGTAGGCTGGACTCTTGGCTTTCAGAAAAAGTCAGAATTTCTCAAGGATTTCCATAGCATAGATTTTATAAACTTTCAAACTTTTTTGCAAGGCGGGCATTTTCGTGCTCGTCGGGGACATCTACTTAAGAATTTTTGTTGTTGTCTAAATACGCATATATTGGACTCTTTACACTCTCTAGTCAATATCTAAATGGAAGACGTCATCTATCATATTGATGATTTAATAATAATTTTTTATTTTAGCATTACATATAATGTTTCATGCTGTGAACTGTGTGAACATTGAGGAACAACTATCTTATAATTGGAATTAAGAAAGCTAGAGCAGACTTGTCCTGAGTCCTGATTATTATTTGCAGTTGAAATAAAGTTATATATTGGTTTTGTAGTTATTCCTGACGTTAATGTTTTTCTATAGTGTAATGTTTATTTGTGTAAAGCTTAGGGATCCACAAGGTTCAAGAGACACCCGAAAATTAATTTATTTAATAAAAAGAGTTGTTTTACATGAAAGTTTAAAAAATTGCGCTACACATAATTTTGATGAATTTTATATTAATTTACAACCAAAAATGGCTCTTTATTTGAAAGTGAGCAAGAGCTACTTCCATTTGATTAACAGCGACTTGGTTATATGGGTTAAATGCTTTGTTAATATATTGTTCAAATATTAATGTAATGAAATGCCAGTGTTTTCATTTACCCTTTTGCTACAAATACGAAAATAAATATAGGGAAGGTAAAATAGAGTAATGCATTAAATATGATATATATTTTTGTCATCAGAATTCCATCATTTATATTTTATGAAGAACGTTAGTAAATATCAATAATAACAAGTCAATTATAACGAGTATTGTTTTATTATTTTCGCGTCACTTATTTTAGACAATTTTGAAATTCGTTTTACACTTGAGCTTGAAATAATGAATTTGAAAAATTAAGTGAAGGATTTAAATGTCGCAATTAATCACCAGTTTGTTGAAGCTGTTATTTACTAACGGCGACCACCGTAGCCGCCATATCCTCCAGGTCGACCTCCTCCTCGTCCACCACCACCTCCTGAAGATGAAGCGGCAGCACTGGCAGCAGCTGAAGATGAACCTCCACCACGGCCGCCGGAAGAAGCTGCCGCCGCTGCAGCGGCCGATGAAGATGATCCTCGTTTTCTCCGTGAGACAACAATTGGCTTCGAAGTGCCACTAGATGTAATAATTATTTGTTGTCCCGTTGATTTTGTATCATTTGCACTTCTCGTGCTAAGGACAGCCGTTCGATGAAATTTTCCATTAGAGTCCAAGGTACTTGAAGACGAAGATGAGGATATTAACGAAGTGTCTGTATATAGGTGTCATTTCAAAAGTTCATACATGGAATTCATGAAATATAAATTATTTGTTTTTGTGTCTTCACTACGTAAAAATTAATAAATCGAGTGAAAGTTATTAACATTAGTCGTAAAACACAATACATGAAACAACAAATATACCTAGCCATAAATAAAATAAATACGTTAAGCATTTTAAAAAGGAAGTATCTAGATCAATCTAACTTACCAGCTGTGGTGAATTGTAAACATAATTCCGAAGCTATCACAATAAAAAAAGTTGTAAATAAAATACTTTTGGAAATCATTATTTAAAATTGCAAATAAGAGCCGAACTTGAACTTGAACGCTGAATTATTTATTTTCTTCTTATTATGTCTGGTCGCTCCACCTTTCTCAATTAGACTAAAGAGGTTTTAGAGCGTCCCTTTTGTACGTATGCATTGTCAATATTGTCATTACAAAAAATATTTCATGCAACGCTTAAATAATAATGACTTAATTATCATAACTTAACGATATGCCTAAATCTTTTATAATGGTACCTCAATGTGTATATATAGTGTAGAGGAGGATGACAAATAACTATATTTTAATTTAAATTACATTTGATGATTCCAAGTACGAGCACAGAATTAGGTACGGCGAAACATTTTTTGTAGTTTAACATCAATAAACATTCTACCACAGAAAGATAGGCATGAGTTATTCATGTAGTCTATAAATATGCGAATTATGCTAATTCAATTCATTCATTTTTCTTTCTTACGCCTTTTTTGCTTCCACCTGTATAATATTCTTAAGCAAAAACGATTACAAAAAAACATAATGTAGCAGGCGGTGGTGGCCAATCGGTCAGTGCAAACACGCGCGGCCAAAGGCGATTGGGAAAAACAGTCAGAGTCAACAGAAAACAGAGTCAACAGAAAACAGAGTCAAAAAAATAAGTGGATACTACGAATTAGTAATGCAAATGTAATGGTTGGCTGCAACGGGTACGTATAGAGAAATGAGAATATTAAAATTTCATGTAGGTACGCTCATTTCAGTTGACATCCGTAAGTAACTCAGTTCGCACTGCCATTGGGAAAAATGATTTATTGCCATTCAAAAAATTTAAAGCAACTTTATACTTGCAGATATTTAATTTACTTTTTTGCTACCTTTTAAACCTATTTAATGTAACGAATTAAATAACTTCAAAAAATGTTTGAATTATTTAATTACATAATCAATTTTTTCCCGTTTTTCCCATTAGGCCAGTGGGTGGGAAAAAGTGTCCAATATATATTTTTCCCGGAAAATATCGAACTCCATACGTGGTTCTTACAACCAGAAACCCATGCACTGCAAGAACTATATCAAGATATTATTTGGAACGATTTCCCAGTTATAAAATTATATTCTTAAATCCAAAAAATTCTAGCGGTGCTTAGAATGGGTATGGCTTAAAAGGAATTTAATTATAATACAAATACAATATTTTGAACTAAAACATAATATAAAGCTGTAATCCATAACTCAATTTTAATTATTGTGCTCGCCTGTTATGGTTTTGACTATAATGTCTACTGACCTTTTTCGGCATTTCGCCTTTGACCATTTTTGTTCTGACCGATTCACCAAGCTACAGTAGCAGGTGAAGGTCATAAAAATATTTGTGATGTTTGTCTTGTGCAAAATTATTTCTCGCACATGTGATAAATGGAATTGTGAGTGCTGTGAGCTTCACAAATAATTATAATTGCAAATTATAAATCAAATGACGCATTATCTATTAGTATGAACGAAAAATAATTAGTCTTGCTCAAGCTCGTAGCCACGGTTATACGTTGGGGGTACAAAACAATGCTATATAAATATACAGAAAACGATTTCAGGGATGAGAAAAATCTTAATTTGACAAACAATATTAATCTATATATAATGTCATCACGCATAGTGAGATTAATTAGAATCAATTTAGGTCAAAACCTCAAAAAGTAAAATGCATCAAAGCGCTTAGCGTGAAAATGTTGCAGAGCTTTTGTTGATTGATTATCATAATTTCCACTACAAATTTTTAAAATAATTCCATACAATGTAAAAAACGAAATAGTAGGTCTTTAATTTGTCGCTCAGTAATATATAAACATGTCCATATATTTGCAAATTAAAAAGTAACGAGATAACCGTGTCAACTTTCCATGTGATATAACACTATTTTATTACTTTATTATTTTATTCACAACTTATCCTATTTCAAAAACCAAATTACAAGGTTTCCAACATGCATTGAATGCATGTTGGAAACCTTGTAAATGACAACCGCTTTCGATATGGGTAAATAGGTAGCCGATAAACTTGTTAAATGTTGTTAAATTCCATGCTTCTCTTAAATACTGGGAGAAATAATTTCTGCAAGAAGTCCATGCATGTTGCTTTTATCTTATATATAAGCGGTATATATATAGCCATGTCGTTATCCCCGATTTTTGCACAATTAAATGATTGCAACTCTTTTGAATGGACTTCGAAACAGATTCTTTTGCGAAATATGTTGATAACCATTTTTTCTAACAAGTTTACCGAATAGTAAGTATCTATTACTATATCCTGTGAAACACCCACTACAAAAGTCCACATTGTATACCCAAGGACCACATTTGTGGTCCCATGTAACTTTCCAACACCACATTTGTGGTCCTAGGGTTTCGAAATCAGCAAATTATATATTAAATAATTATAATTTTAAGAAAATGGATTAATTGGTGCCTTTTATAAGCGTTAAATCACAAAACATGTAAGTTATATTGAATTACTACAAATGTGGTGCACTAAATAAACCAGAGCCACAAGTTAAACTGAGGTACCACAAATGTGGTTTGTATAGTACGAAACCCTGGATAAGAACCACAAGTGTGGCGTAGGAGTTAATACATGGGCAGAAAATCATTTTCAATTTTTAAAAAATCAGATTTTGACGTAAGAACTTCAAACAAACTTTATCATGCAAATCCATCACTTTGTGACACATACAAAAAATCCCAGGTAAATAGGTCACAGGGAACATTGAAATATATTACGTCAAAATTGAAAAACCACAAATGTGGTCCAGTGGGTGTTTTGCGGAATATATATTCTTGAAAATGTGAAGTACTGTACCTAACTAAACAAATACAGTGCCGTTAAAATTTTGAAAACAATAAATGATAAAATGAAACTGAAAATTCTTTTGTAATTAATGACGATTTTTGTTGCCGAACGCAAAGAAATGTTTCAATTTTCTGTATTTTCAATTAACCCGCGACATACCGACTGGACCACATTTGTGGTTTTTCAACTTTGACTTAAATTAAATCATGATTCCCTGTGATCTAATTACCTGGGATTTTTTATATTTGTCACAAAATGATTGATTTACATGCTCATGTTTGTTTGAAGTACCTACGTCAAAATCTGATTTTTTAAAAATTAAAAATGTTTTTCGGCCCATGTATTAGCTCCTATACCACAAATGTGGTCCTTATCCAGGGTTTCGTACTATACAAACCACATTTGTGGTCGTTCAGTGTAACTTCTGGCTCCGGGTTATTTAGTGTATCACATTTGTGGTACTTCATTGTAACTTACATGTTTAGTGCTATAACGATTATAAAAGTACATCAATTAATCCATTTTCTTATTTATTCTAAATTAAAGTTATTTGCAGTAAATTTTGCCGATTTCGAAGCCCTAGGACCACAAATGTGGTGTGGGAAATTTACGTGGGACCACAAATGTGGTTCTTGGGTATACAATGTGGATTTTTGTAGTGGGTATGTCGCAGGTTAACCATCATTCCGAAATCCTTGGATACGAACCTACAAGGACGGACCGATGGACAGTGGGGGAGGCAGTGAGAGTTATGTGCCTCACGCCATCCATGTTCCAAATTTTACTACATGTTATTAGCATTTTTGTTTTATTGACGAATGAGTAATATGACCTATAGTCAAAATACTCTCTTTTTTCAATAAAAATAGACGGCATGATTTTATTGATTAAAAAGCAGATTTCAAAATACAAATTTGGAATAAAAATTATTAGTACAGTTCACGATATTGACATAATAAAATCAACGTAAAATAAAATAAGGTGCTATAAAAGTTATAGCTTTGCAATTTTTCATGTAACATTTTTCATTGCATTTCACAGTGTGCCGTCCGTAAGGAGACATCCTGGGTACGTTCCTATGTCCATATATGACTATTACATATAAGTACTTATAGTTCCAGTTATGGAAATCATTTATAATGATACGATATTCTTAGCAAACAACCAAGACGAGGAGAATATTAATTTGTAAGTAAATTGATAATGCTATGTTCTTTCTTGGCTAATGCACGCGTAAACACAAATTGCATAGCATTTCATAATGTTGTTGACATTTTATATTATATACTTCTTGATGCTTTAAGGACAATCAGTTTATCACTTTAGATTTTGTGTTAAATAGCAGTTGACTTAAGAAAAGAAGGTGACATCATAATTTTTGATATGTGTTCACAATGCCATGGAAAATTTGCACTTGCACTTGGATTATGCAAAGTGATGTGCAAGGACTTCCGCTTTGCTGGTGGATATAAAATGCACAAAATAAAAAGAGCTCAATTATAGTGTCATTGGGATGGGAGAAATTGAAGTCACAATTCGCTAAAAGTAACAAAAATTTAAGTCTGAGCGTAGTATCATTGCTTGCACAATAAATTGTTGTAAAATAATTTGAATTGTAAAACAATATTAAATTTTTTGTCACAATGTATCGTAGTATTGTTATTTTGACGTTCTCCGTTGTAGTGTTGTTGGTTCACGCTGAAGATCAAGCTGCCCCAATCAAAGAAAATTTGCCTTATCCAGTAATTAAATCTAAAGAAGCAGCTGTTCTTGACCCTGGATTTACAATGTCGAGTACTGCAAAATCTGAGGTAGATTTTCACATTTTTGCTTTAATAAACATAAAAACAATATACCTTCTGAAAAGGAATTTATTGTTGCAATTTTTATTTATCACTGTTTCTATCGTGTAGGAAACACCATGCACAAAAATTCATGATCCTGTTTGCGGAAGTGATGGAAAAACATACAATAACAATTGTGAATTTGAAAATGCTCAGAAAAAAGACTCTAGTAAGTTTTACTTGATATTTATTTACGTTTTATTATGTAGCAGTACCTACATCATATTACTTATGTATATAAAATACTGTTCGTTTTTATTTTTAGCTTTGACATTGAGGAACGAAGGAGAATGTTAAATGAAATATTATTTTATTATTAATAATTTATAAAACTACTCTTACCACTTAGTGATTTATAAATTTATGAGTTCATTTCTCTTATAATTTCGTTGTACCTATAAAATTAGCATAATTTAAATTGTTAAGCGTACACCAAAATTCATTTTAAACTTATTCAGATGAATATTTGTAACATGGATTCTTTATTAAATTATTAAATTCAAAATTATTGAAAGAGCATGGTTTTATAATCACAACAATATCACTGTATCACTATTTCATATAATCTGTCATGGGAAAAATCTTATATTAAGAGGTAAACACATAATCGTTAAATACATATTATGCATATCTTGATCATTGGCGCAATTACGGAATGCTTAGGGGGCTGAAGCCACTCCCAAATTTTCGGACTTTACACCACATAAAATCAGGTAAAATAAATTTATATATAATCTTGCGGTTGCGAGGTCATTCAATAACGTAATAATAAAATGTGCCAAGAGCAAACATAAGTCGCTTTAAATTTAGGCCAAATATTACCCCATGTAGGATGTTAAGCAGCGTTATGTTTTTTAATATTTTTGGGGGTTAATATTTAAAATAATAATAGTTGACAGCATAATCAAAATGTTAATTTTTTTAAAAAAATGAAATTTTATTAAAAGCAAACAAGTCACTTTAGATTCAGGCCAAATATTATCAAACGCAGTATGTTAAACGGCGGTATGTTTGTTTACTATTTTTGTGGATGGTATTTAAAGTAATAAAAGTTGACAACATAATCAAAGTGTTGATTTTTTTTATTATTTATAAAACATTTCATACAATGAGCAAAAAGCAAACGAATTTCTTTAAATTTTGGCCAAATATCATCCTATGTAAGAATTTAAATGGTGTTATATTTTTAATTATCATTTTGTCGATAATATTTATAATATTAAATGAAATATTGAATTTCAGCACCCTAAGCTTTCCTCAAATGCGCCACTTATCATATCAAAAACCTTGACCCCAACCTAATAATTGTAACTTTCACCATTTTCACCTGCACATGCTTAGTATTTTCAATATTGCAAAGATAACAACCACTGTCCAACTAAATTCCGTATTGTAGGTGAAATTATAAATGCAAAGTGGCCAATCATTTTGTAAACTCACAATTTTTATAAGACATCAATAAAATAATTATTGAAAATTTTAGCTTATTTTAATACATACTGTGTCCTTATTGAATTTATGAGTATTTTGCTTTTGTCCGATCTAAAGACTATTTTATTTAATACCTATACTCTATTATAAATTTGGTATAAAGTATAAAGGCGAATAATGATGCATTTTAATTGTGTTCCTATTCAAACAGTATTTCAATAAAATGGGAATATGATACAGAAACTACATAGCAAGGATATAATAAGTATATAATGGAATATACAAGTTAGTGATTTATTATTCTGTATTTACATTTCATTATAACATGCAGCAAACATTATTTTGTGTACTTTGCTTCTAT
>JAQFYB010006075.1:0-12867 GCA_034694085.1 Pogonognathellus longicornis | reverse complement strand
TCGTTCAAATGCACAATAAATTCTTAACTCGCAGAAGTTTAACAGATTTTAACTCGGAGCATTTGAAAAGCCCCAATCTAAATCTAAGTACCAGTCATAAACAATTATTCATGAAAATATTGCATGTCATAACACCTGCATTGTTTAAGTACATATATATTTAATACGGTCTCTAAAATAATATTTTTATTACGTTTCTTTCGGTTTGTCTTTCAAGATTTCTACTGGAGAAACCGGAAACCAATATTGTGTATTGTGACTAATGACTAGAGTTTTTTACACTATCAAATAAAATAGGAGACTGCATTAAGATAAATATCATTAATACATAATTTAAAACATGCATTTGGTTTCAGTGTCCTGTAATTACACTCAAGTACACACATTGTTATTAAAAGTTGACAAACCCAACCAACTTATTTACTATTTAATCATTATTTCATAGAAGATATAACACCTTTTATACAACTGTGACAATAAATATAGGTAGGTATAACTGACTCTATTTTCACTGCAAGTACACGGAAAGTAAACAGTTCAAGTTGTTTTGGATCGATACCGTTAGCCGTAACCGCTAAATAAATTGTACATCTAGTAGGTCTAATTGCATTCACTAAACAAGTTTCTCAGATCTGGAGATTTGCAAAGAGTAGAAGTCGAGATGTTTGAAAAGTTGAGATCGACGATTTATATCCAGTTTTATCATCTTCCATTGGATGTTACATTGAAATGGAACATGTTAGATGACGAACTTTTTGTAATTCTGTCCGTGAGTCAAACTTCAAAATGTAATACGCTGATTATCGTAGGAGAAGTTGCAAAAAGTATTGATACAGTATTTTCACAACACTTTTATTTGAATTTAGCACATTTCTCTTGGAATTCAGAAAAAGTTGTAGCGTTTTTGCTATTTCGCTTTCTATAGTTGTGATCCGTAAAACATGTCTTATTAACAAACTCTGGAGTCAGTACTTCCTCATCGGAATTGACAGAGTCAAAACTAATATTGACATTGCTACTACTGTCGTTAAATGAATCTGAATCGTCTTGAACACATTTTTTACTTTTTTTAAGCAACTTTAACTTCAATTTGGGCGTTTTGGATTTCCTTTTCTTTCTCTTTTTCCTAGTTTGTACCGTTATATTGTGCTCGTTTTCACTATCAGCCGAATCAAGAACGTCACCTTCATTTATTATATCTGTTCGTTCAATCTCTCGCCACTCGTAATCATTTTCACTGCCGTATGTTACTTTAGGATAAATTTTTAACAGTTCCATTACTGAAAGATATTTGATTTCATCGTACTGAAATTGTGGATAGTCATACATTCGGTAAAGAAAAATCGTATTTTCACTGACTGTGGTTGACACTTCTTTCTCCTGTTAACAAACAAAACTAAATTAGAACAGTTTTATTTCATTTCCTTCCTTTTGGGGTGAAAAAGTGTGATTTTACCGATCTAGGACGAAACAACACAATGTTTGTTGGTGTTAATGAACATGATGCATTTATTTCTAAACATCTTTTGTTTTTCTGGTATAAAAGTTTCCCTCCCCATATTATAAAAATATCCATTGGTTTCACATTTGATTCCATAAGTAAGGCAAGATCATTAAACACAATAATGTCGATTTCTAAATCCTCCTTTTCAAGCATCCAGCTATCAGCAAATATCGATTCCGTGGCCCTCACTGTAATTTGTTGGCGTTTCTTGTCTCTCACGTCCGTGACTTGAACCTACATAATAATGAGGCAGACACAGACAGTAAATAAATTGATTTGATCGTCTTTACTAAAATAATTCAAAAAGTGTCTTGCTATAAACTTACCAAATGGAAAAAATCTTCGGATATATTCACACAGTTTTCAAAACTGGGCTCACAAGCTTTCAAACGTCTAAAAAACTTTTCCAGGAAGTGCAATTTTGAAAATAGTCGATAACCGCTACTATACTGTTTCTTCACAATTTCTTGCAATTCTTCACCAATAATTTTCCATAAAATCCATGATGGTTGATACATTGTAAAATATCACTGCTGCTGAACCTGAATTGATATAACAGATAAACATGAATTAAACAATTTTTGATTTAAAGTTGCTAACTACGGTCACAGTCAAATAGATTCCAACAAATTATACATTGACTAAGGTATATATTATATATATATTTATACACCACTACAATCAACAATGTACAGCTGGTTCTGGAAATCTATTATACACTTGAAAGTTAACAGTTAAAAAAAATCGCAAATAAATTGCCTGGTGAGATTTTGAAGTAAGTCGTTATATATACTTTTGTGTATGTAATTTATAAAATGACAGTATGATTATTTCATAATTATTTGTAACTGTGACTAATTAATGGGATATGTCATGCTCATGCAACATGACAGTGTTAACTGTTAACACGTTAATTTAATAAAAGTTTTTTTCTAGTACCTCTGTTAAAGTCAAAAGTGCATACTTAAGTGATTATATTATTATATTACATTTACATAGATTGTAGATACGCAGGGTCATAATAATAATTAATAAACATACCATCCACCTGATGCACTGATTAAATCAATTGAATCAACAGCTGATTACTGATCATTAAAACATTAAACATTAAGATAATGCTGAATGCATAATATTGAGTATTATACCGCTCTAATGTCTAACCAAAATATCTCTTTTTACTTTAATAATGAAATAAATGCATAGAAATGTGACTTACAACTTACAATCAACAATGAATTATTACAGATAAAATGTGCAAATGACGAAATGATGGTCCGAAATATCCAAATCCCACTAATCTAAAATATTTAATCATCAAATCACTGTCAATGTCAACGTCAACTGTGGACCTGTACTAACGTGAACGAAAGAAAATAAACAAACATTAAATTCACGAAGTTAAACTTAGATTTTGAAAGTAGCGCTAAAAGCAGGGGCGGTAAATTGAAAAGTAGCGGGATAAAATATTATACACAGAACAGAATACATGTACACAATCGGACTCGAACTTTTCTTTAGTTGGATTGGATTGTTTATTTTTCATTCATCTGATTTTGGTCTTGGATTGTTTTCTTTTTATTTGTAAAGCATTTTTGATTTTAGAAACGACGAAGGAAGATCATTGGGTAATAAATTTTTCATTACATTTTTCAATTTCATTTTAACGGTAACGTTAATTAGCAGCACAGGAAAGAACCTTTCATTACATCTGCTTTACAACCTGCGGACAAAATGAAACTTTACGATCCGAACAGTCTTCAAGATCTTTTACCACTTTACTACAAAAGAATATTTCCGGCTCATCTTTTTCATCGCTGGTTAAGTTATGGAAGTGGTATGTTTATTTTCTTATATCATATTTTATGTATATTATAATGCTATTTAAGATATTATAATAAGCTTTACAAACTTACACTTGTGCTACTCGTCACCAGGGACGGGGAATGGTATATTGTGCTCCTGGGGAATCTAATGTCTAATCTCAAAATCCAAACCATGCCCCTGCCGGGGGGCGTGACTTGGTATATGTCCTAGGGTGTAGGGATTCTAAATCCTAAAGGAGGTAGATTACCCTTTCAAATAAAAATTCATGATCCCAGTATATTTCCTGGCAATTCACAATTACTTAATGTCGTACAGTTTTTCCACGCTCCCTTCAGGAGCTTCACAGAATTTCCAGACCGTTGTTTTGATTCCTAAAAATTTTCGGTCTAATTTTAAATTATTACTCCATATTTAATTGTCACGGATTATTGAGTACCTTCTGACTTTTTTTATTATTAGTATTTATTAGTAAATCCTCCGGTTGTTATTAATTATAACTGATACAATTACTATTACTATACCTAACCCCTTTGTTTCTTTCAATTTTCTTGCCATTGGTAATTGAAACCTGAAATTCATATTATAATTACTCATGTACGTACAATTTAAGCCATATTAACATGATTTATTTTATTAAACCTGTTTAGATGATACATTTTCTCGCAGAGAATTCTCTTTTACCCTTGTTGGTGATGTATATATCCGTTACTTGTCTTTTAATAAGCTGGAAGAATTTGAACAAGAGCTGAAGAAAAGAAATCCTGAAAAGATCGACATAGGCGCAGTTTACAATCAAAAGCCGAAAGACAGAAGTTCATCTGGGGAATTTCAACCGTGGGAAAAAGAGTAATGCCATAATATTAATTAGATTACCTTTCAATTCCTCCTTCTATCTAGTCTTTCTTATTTACGTATATACTAACTGCTATTTGGCTACATTGACAGTTATTCTTAGTTAAAGTAATATTAGAGAAAGAATGTTAATATTGTTTATTAATTTGGATTTGTATGAAGGTTTGTCTTGGATATTGATTTAACGGATTATGATGAAGTTCGTACCTGTTGTAGCGGAGCTAGTGTTTGTCTAAAATGTTGGAAATTTATTGGTGTTGCAGTTGAAATCTTGGATGCAGCTCTGAGAGGTGTGTAATTACTCATCAGTCATAATTATTATGCCTTACTTCATTTTTGCACGCACCTTTCGAGTCAATAATGCGTTAAAATGTGAATTTAGAGGATTTCGGGTTTCAACATTTGTTGTGGGTCTTCAGTGGTCGTCGTGGTGTACATTGTTGGGTATGTGATGATATTGCTCGTCGTTTGGACACACCTGGCCGATCTAGCGTTATTGAATATTTTCAGGTATGGGAACAAAGTTATGTTTAATGAATAGTAATGCATGAATGACAAAAAAAAATTGTAGGTATAATATAATAACAGATATGTTTTATTATTGGTTTTCTATGTCATTTATATATTACATAGGTGTCAACTACCACTCATATGATAGGTAGTTCATTGAGTAGGAGAGAAAGCTTATAATTGATTTCTATGTCTATTGCAGGTAATTCGTGGGGGAGACCAAAAATTAAAGAAGGTTGAGCGGCTCAACTCTGATCACATTCATCCCTTCATCAGGTGTATATAATTTATAAACTTTTTCGTTTGCATGCATCATTACATTTGGTTATTGTCTAAGTGTACCACATTAACCACATAAATACTTACATCAGTCTACCCTGTTAACCAACTCAATTGTCATTATTTCAACTTTCAAGACTGAAAAGTTTTAAGATAGTAAATAATCCATTATTCTATTAACTAGTCAACAGCAGATTTAAAGAGTTGTGAATTATCTGTAGCGTAATTCGATTTCTGGTGTTGGGGTTGACACAAATTAACAAAAATTTTCGTTTATTTGCAGGGGTGCCATTGAAAAAATCAGTAAACATTTTCACGACATTTGTATTGAGGATCAAGAAATATTTGATAACGACAAAAACCTAGATATGCTTCCTCCGGAGTGCAAAAAAGCTGCTCTTGCAACCTCGGATTCTGAAGGTCGTTGGAACAATATACTTCAATATATCGTAAGCTAGTTAATATTAAATTAACCTTGCAATTATTGGTTTTGTTTTATTGTCTACAAGTCGATTTTTTAATGTGTAGAAAGAAGCTAAGCTTTACAAGCTAAATACTTTGCCAGATGAAATGAAACTTCAATTTTGTTATCCTCGATTGGATGTAAATGTGTCAAAAGGTTTTAACCATTTACTAAAGGCACCATTTTGTGTTCATCCCAAAACGGGCCAGGTTTGCGTTCCATTTGACCCAAAGAAAGTATTTTCATTCAAACCGAATGAAGTTTGTAATATAACGTAAGTAAATACAAAAAAAAAATCGGTGTGACTACAGAGATTTCCACAGTCCAACTCAGGATAATTGATCAGCCTATACCAATTTCAACTATTTAATGCTTGCCCTTAATTTTGTAGCCACTTGATGGATGAAATCGCAGCTTTCGATGCAGGAAATGAAAAGTCTGTGGGATTAAAAGACGTGAAGAAAACTAGTTTAGCTCCACACATGACAGTATTCGAAGATTTTATAAAAAAATTGGAAAAGCAAAATATGAAAAATAAACAGACCGAAGGTAAGCATTGGTTGTTTGAAAAAACATTTATTTTTCTTATATTCAGTACAATTTTAGTAAAAACAGGATTTTAACAATCATTAAATTGATTTTAATGTATCTAGGTTTGTCAGAGGAGTTTTAACACAGTTTTACAATAAAATATTACTTACTACATACAAACGTCTTACAACATCAGCGAGTACATGTGCGATTATTATTGTTTTTAAAATTATATTTTGTTTGTATTTCAAACATAATTATTTAATAATCGGTCATTTATTGTAAACCTTGACCCTATTATTAATTGAGATTCAAACATTGTTCATTTTTTATTTCATCTCTAATATCTATTGATAATAATATGCTTTGTTATTTAGAAATTTGAATTAATTGTAGAAACGTGCAAGTTGAAATACTGATAATTTTACACACCTAATTTTAAGCAGGCAAACTTTGTAGTACAATTTGTAGTTCAACTACACTTGCGATTGTATTAATATCAGGTAAATATGACTATTTTCTCATTTACTTGTATTAAAGCGGAATTAAATTGAAAATCTCACACGAATATGTCATGTTTCGCTGCTATAGAAGATTCATTGCCATACTGGTCGTACTCATCGTCACTAGAGTATCTCACATTTTCGCTACTGTGTTTAAAATAACTCATAGACTTAGGGAAATCTTTGTGATGTTCACTGTTTAAACTTGAATCAGACAAAGTTTTTTCTAACTTACATACAGTAGTTGTAAAGTTGTCTGCAATTACTCTACTGGCACCAGCCTTATTTTTGCCTTTCATTGAAGGAAGTGTTTTGCTTGAAGTTGTACTGTCAATTATTACTGTATTAGACCTATTGCCTCTTTGAGACGAAGAAGAAACTTGGTATGAATTGTACGCTGAACCTCCACATATACGGTGCTCCATAAAATGTGAGGATGTTGTTGCTGAAGAACCCGAAGGTTCCACAACGGCAGTAACAGCAGGAGTGCCCCTACTGGAAGAAGGCTGTTGGCTGTGAGAATTTTTGTTGTAATAATAATTGGAAGTAGAATGGGAATGAGAACAATGACCATGGCAGTGGTTATGATGATGGGGATGCGTCACATGTCCATGATGCCCGTAAGTACCTTGACCACTTACAGGTTTCGATGGAAAATATCCGTAGCCAAATCCGAAACCGTAGCCCCCAAAAGATTTTGTTGTGATGAGATTATCCCAGGATTTCGGTTTTTGAGCTTCGACTGAACTTGTGTGGGTGTGGGTGTGAGGATGAGTGTAAGTGTGGTGTGTCGAAGAAACTGCGGTTTTGCTGCTATTCAAACTTACTCCACCACTAGCATGGATGTGGCTTAAGGGTCCCGTGGCAGAAGTTCCTTCCATACTTCCGCTACTGTGATGAGACTTAAGTTTACTTGACGATGTTGCAGCAGATGGTCCTTGGGAATTCGACTCTCTTTGGTGATGCAATTCCCGACTGCTTTGACTTTTTCTGTAGCAATCGTAATAGTAAGCAGAATCTCTTTCTTTTTTGTGTTTGTCAGTAGCTCCCATACTTTTCGACTTTTCTTTGTCATCCAACACTGTTGAGTTTGGCTTAGCGCTGGAACTTTTACTGCTTGGACAAAAACAGCATACACTCGAGGCCGCAGCGAGACAAGGCCCTCCCATAGGACTTCCACAAGGGTTCCTGTAAGTCCCAGATAGCACTTCGGATTCCTTCCAATTAAGCTGCTCCAACTCTTTCATTTTGTCGTGAAGCTTCTTCTGAAGATGAACATAACGCATATGCAGCTCAACCTAGAAATGTATAAATAAATAAACATTATAACATAATTTATTTCCATAATTGTCCAAAATGTTTGTGCTAACTTATACTAGCTCACTTTACGTAATATTTGGTATACAATACACACAAGATTATACATACATAGTACATTAGCATAATTGTATAGTATAGAAGGTAATTATTTTAAGTACAATACGATTCAGCAAGTATACATTTGAATGAAATGGCATTCAGCTCTAAATAAATCTGGAGGTCAGCGTTCATCAGAATTAAATGCCCAGCAGTTAATTAAGTAGAGACTTAACACAATCAAACAGGTACGCAATGCAGTCAAAGGGAATTAATTAATGCGAAAAAATAGAATATAAGAACCATACAAGTATAGTACTGCATTATATTGCTTAAACTTTATTTTCGTTAAGTATAAATTATGCTTTATGCTTGTACTGTACACAACTAAAACCACTACAGGTATACGGGATACAGAGAATAAAACGTTTGTTAAGGAATCAGAGACGTGGTAATTTAAGGTAAATTAATTGAGCTTTGAGAATTATACAGTGGAAAAGTATGTGGGCAATTTGTATCAGTGTCAATGAATAGGTTGAATGTGCATCACTAGAATGCAGAAAGCATAATGCAGCTTTTTTAATTTTTGAAAATAGCTAAATTAAATAAATCATAGCATACGGTATCCTTCAAAATAAACTTTAAAATCGTCAATTCATTAAGGGCAATTAGAACTTATTGTTACCCGTTTTCATTTACGGGCACGTTGGAAAGAGAAGTTTTTACCGAAAGTTTTTTTCTTGTATAAGAAATGTTTGTGAAGGTAAAGAGAAAGTTGTGACAATGCGATGAAAGTAAAGAGAAAGTTGTGACAATGCGATGAAAGTAAAGAGAAAGTTGTAACAATGCGGTGAAAGTACAGAGACACTTTCTCTTACTTTCTTTGCTTTCACCTTGAAGTCTTGTATGTATGGGGTAAAAATAAGACGGTCAAAGTATGCGGTCAAAATGAAGCAATAAATTACCATGAGTCTGTTTGATTAATAAATGCAAATGCTTTTACATAGCGAATCGAAGCTAAGTGTAATTTACATAAAAATAATTATGTAATATTGCAGTACGATAATATGCTTCTAGCGAAAACGCCTGTTTTTGAGTATAAAGTAATACATTGTAAACATTACGTGTGTTGATGATTGTGATAATGAATTGAGAAATAATAATAATGATAGGGTTAATATGTTATTGTTTGAATTTATTGTACTAAAACACAAAAGCGAGCATATTGGGTTTACGAACCTTTCTGGCTCTTTCGTCAGAGACGACGACCATTTTTAGGTGGGTAGGACACTTTCGGATGAAGCTGACAAGAGATTTGTGCTCCACATGAGCCATTGACTGCCCATTGATTGAAAGTATGACATCTCCTATATGGCATCATAGAACAATGTTCGAATTTGATGACAATCAGGAGCTGCCTCATGCATTGCAAAACATTCATTCATCTTCCTCTTGTACACTACATCATAATCCACCCATAATACCTAAATCAAAATAACTCTGCGAATTGTCAGAAAATCATTCAAACCTTATTTTCATTCGATTAAATATACAAACTCCTTAAAAAGTACTTAGGTTGCTAGTGATAGTTTACAAGTAAAATTCTTTCTTTGACGAGACCTTTCTTTTAAAGATATCCCATTACGATTACACTCTTACCTTCACCAATCTTGCCTTAACGATTCGTTTTCCTATAAATAGTATGATCCTTAACAGTTTTAATTTAACTACATAATTTTACGTATTTCACATCTTTAAACAAAATATTTTTAGCTACTTCAGGAATTACACCATGTATGATTAAATGTTATGCGAATGAAATAAATGATGCTAGAGAAATTAGGTAACTTGTCATTCTGAGAAAAACGATTTAGAATTAGCAAGATCAATTTCAAATAGTCGTCCAGTTTCAGTTTTATAGTTATGAGAAGTATTAGTAAATATCTGCAGTTTTGCAGAATTTGTCAAATAGAAAAACGGACATTTTTCAGTAATCCTATTCAGCAAATTGTAGTTGCTTTGAAGAGATACAATGAAAAAAATTATATAAAAAGTGAAAATGTTCTTTTAAGTTGTTTGCTTCAAGAAAGTGTCTTAGTAGCTCGACAGGGGTTTTCAATGTTAACATGCATCTAAAAATTAGTAGCCAGAAGGTCAGCTTGTAATAAAATCAGATATCTCTCAGAGGGTTTGAACTCCTAAACTCCCCTTATATACCCCTTGCTTTCCTTTTCTAGTACGATATTATCAATCGTAAAACTACCTATCAATGACTAAATAATAATTTACTGGGAATTTTTATGCAAATGTAATCTAATGACTGTAATGACTTTAGAAGTATTAGAAAACTCTTATGGATGAAGTATTTAATTGGTGGATAATTACCTTCTCTGAGTCCGGCTGCGTATGCCGCCCCTTCTTTCTCGACAGCGTTGACGTAAGTAATGAAGTCAGTCTCCCGATTCCCATGCTTGTATCGAACACCATAGCTCTGAAACCCGAAATAGTTTTATCAGTGTACTGTACACTTTAAGGTGTACATTTCATTTTTATGATTATAGTATAATGTTATATGGAATATAAGACTAATTAGCTCAGTTATAAAAGTCAGGCTTAGTGAAAGTTTGTGACTTGTACCGTCTCACTTTAAACACGTAGATTTTAATTCGGTGGCTAAATGGCTACCGGCTACCACTGGATAATTTTATAGCCTGGATAACATAATAACGCTTCTGTTTAGTCGATGCTTTAGTGAAGCACGAGTTAATACAAATTGTTTCCACGATTTATCCTTCAATACCTATATAGTTGCAAACTTAGTAATTATATGTGAATTCCAGGTTAACACTATACTTACAAACTAAACTTTCTTTCATAGCATGTGTAATGTGTAATTTGTGTAATAATTAGGTAGTGTGCGTAAATCATTACAAAGCACATGTGTTCATGTGTAGCTGCATATAGATAAGATATAAGTAGCTAATAATAAGTTGTTGTAAGAAAAATTAACATTGCCTATTTTTCATTATATTCAAAGTTATAGTTAATGTTTGTATACACAACACATGAGATTAATTGATGTCAGTTTCTTAGCTAAGATAGCATTCTTATCATAATATTATTATGGATTTATAAACTCTATGCAATTAGTAGTCTCAAAAGCAATAATTTGTACCTGTAATGTGAAACCGTATGAACCGTTCTTCTTTTCAATGAGAATGACCCTCCGTTTTGATTCAGATTCTCCGAAAATCCACAATCCTTTCCGGTCCTTTCAAATTCATTTACAACAAATAAAAACACAGCTAAGTAGGTATATAATACACATTTGAAGTGTAGAAATAGAAGTATAGAAATCTTTGTGATGAATACTATAATCTAATTCAATCTATCTACTCATAACTTTAAGTAGGATTGTCTAGTCGATAGGTACTAAATAAAAAACAATGATATCAGTACGACAGAAAGGATTTTAGGAGCTTACCTTTTGTGTCAACTCTAATAAACTGCTGGCAGCCAAGTTAGAGTTTTCCATTATAAGTGTACATAAAGGCTCCAGAATTATTTTGGAATCTCCCTAATATGCAAATGTGTGCTACTTTACAGACAAGAATCGTCTTTGTGATGGCCTTTATCAATTGTTGACTATCTGTACAAAAAACGATGTTAATCAATTGAATGTGTTGTCATGTCCTTGTTGTAGCAATTGGGGCACCATCAGATTACTTAAATATCACTTTATAGGCACAATATACATTATATACAATACGAATACACGATAACGACTCTAATTCACACTCACACTGTCTTATTTTTCTTTTGTAAGATCGATATAGCTTTTGCTCTAAATGAGAAACTTGGAGCGAATCGCATTCGCAGCTTTTGTAAATGAACAGACCTTTTGTATTATGAATTGTGATCAGATTTAAGATTACTTTAAAATGTGAAACATTTTAGGTGTTTTCCTGTGAAAACCTTTAAACTTTCACACACACACAAACACAACGATTCTTCTTACTGAGATGAGAGCCAAAGTCAGAAGAAAACGAAAGCTGCATGGAGGACAAATCGATCCATTTTCATCTGGAATCTGCGGATACGGCATACACATGCACATACAGAGAAATTGCACTTTCTCCGCAACTCCGCATCCGCTTTAAGGATATACTCATCATTAACAGCAAACATGCTATTAGGTTACTTATACTTAAAACATATTATACGATTATTGTGTAAAGGAGTTGTGTAAGTATCTATACACTTTCATTTGTACTACACGCATTTACACAAATTAAATAAACTACCTATACTGTACACATAAAAACGGGATACAACTACCTTTATACTAATACGTATAGCTAATAATAGCCATACCTAAAACTGGCACATTACGTATAGGTGGGTGTTCTGGGTATGCATCCCACATTAGCTATACTAAATACAAATAATTGGAAATTTGAGACAATGCATGCTATTTTAACTTTAGTTACATCTTCCAACTTTATGAAATGAAATTAGGACATAATCTATTTGCAGGAGAGACCATGTGCACTTGATGTAGCAGAACATACAGCTGTGTCTAATTTATTTGCACAGCAAACCAGATCTCATATTTTCAGCCTTGTTTATTAACAGGAATATGTGGATTAAAAAGCGCATTATTACATACAAAAATTACACCTCTTATAGCCAGTAGCGTTAGTAGTGTACCAGAGTATCAATTAAATTAGTGTGATTTAGTGATGAACCAAAGTTTCCATTACATACAACGAAACATCTAAAGATTGCTGATATAGTACAAATAACATGTGGTTAAGCATCTTGATACAATGGACCTTTTCATTATTACAAAATTGGAAGAACTTGGAAGAATCACTCGGACGGTGTAACGGTTTTCGGCTTATTTTCGCCGTAATTAAAAAACTACTGAATAAAGTGGAAAAGTGTAACCGGGCGAGTTGTAGTACTGTTTGCCCCCTTTCGAAATTGTCCACATACAACCCTCTGCGATTCTTAGTTACTGAAAAATTTCAGTTTTACTA
>JAQFYB010006074.1:0-12868 GCA_034694085.1 Pogonognathellus longicornis | reverse complement strand
AATTTACATGGGACTACAAATGTAGGCGATTGGGTATCAAACCGTGGCTGAACTAGTTGGGTAAAGGACGGGTTAAATTGTATTATATAAATTATGTTGCAGATAAAAGCTATTTGACAATTTCAATACATCAAAACAATAATGTTAACAGTCTACTGTGTACAACTTGAACTTTGAAAGTTCAAGTAATTCATTTAAATCCATGGACATGCTACAGGCATTGAAGAGACAACGGAAATAAGTTATTTTTCTCAATGAATGTCTCTCAAAATTTCTAGCTGAGTCTCTGCTTTTCTTAATGAACTACATAACAATGAAAATAATTTAATAACAACTACAAACTACACTTGAAATTATGGCAATGGCAGTTTTTGTTGCCTTGCCTTTGTCACTCGCTCTATTCTTCTCCCTCAGTGATTATAGCACGAATTTCTGTCATTATTATTCTAACTCAATTATTATTACCTACTACTAACATTCTACAGGGCATACTATAGCAATGCAGGACACACAAAGAGCCCATTATTGTTCTTCTGGTGGAATAACAGTGATGGCCAATATTAGTTTATGAGTATTATTATTACTCTCACAATGTACAGTAATACATTACTTTAAACAAAACTCACTCCCAATAATAATAACAATACTAATAACAACTGTTATGATTTCCGTTATCTTTCTACCACAATTCTCAATTCGGTTCTCGTTCCTTGCACCAATTTATAAATAAAGCCCTGCACTTTTGCATAGTCTTTTTCTGAAAGAAACTTTTTAATCTTGTAGTTTACTACAGTACAAGACCCTATTTTTACATAACTACAAAATTACAAAAATTGCAACAAAATGAAATGCTGCTTGAAAACTTTTTAACTTTTCCTTAACTTAGGATCATAAAAGAAATATTATAATCCCATTTCATTGCTCATGAAATTTAGATTCGCCCTTTTTATTAGCATACCTAGTAGCTTATATTGTGTAAACCTCCTGGCTTTACGCAGTACAGTCTACAAAACGATTCTCCATATAAGAGAGAATAATTCTATGATGTTAGGCATGGTCTTATTTTTTGTTTTCCTTTATTTGAAAAATGGATCATATTAAGACTCACAAGCTAACTTTTATATTACTACCACTGATGACTGAGCTACAATGATACCTGCGTAATTGAAGAATAATTTGCAAGTAAGATGATTGTACAGGAAAAGTTGGCTTATATAATACTTTCCATTGTATCAGTTTGATACGGTAGAAATAAAAATAGTAGTTGAAAAGAAATACTATATTAGACTAAAATGGCTAGCTAGTAACAGTGTACATGCTATGCATAGGTATAAATACGTTTGAATGGAAATTTTGCCCATTATTATTTGCTGAGTGTGTTTGAAAAGAGGAAAGTGTTTTGGTCGTTACGTAGTGCATGCGATGCGAGTTTGGTTGTTTCGCAGTACATAATAATTTATAGAGTAGTAGGACATGTGTATACGTCGTGTATGCATAAAATATCTAAAGATACTATTTCTACATGCCCGATGCTATTTTAATATTCCTACATATATACACGGGAAGAACAATAACTAGTATAAGTTATGGTAAAAGGTCTGGACACATTTACATCAACTTTTGCATTGTATGCAAAGTTAAGGTAGGAAGGTGAAAGTTTTGTAGTTGTATAGATATGTGTATGTGGAAAATAGGAAATAATAAAAAGTGCTATGGGGCATTTGGTGTTGAGGAAAAGATTATTTTTTAGTGGAGGAAGGAGCAGGTGCAGTCTGTTGCTACACTTTTTTACTCCACACAAAAGACACACACACCGCACAACAAAAGTGAACTGACACTACACGTTCAACTTGCTTTTCTTTTACTGGTTGGGAAGCAGAGAGCTATTGAAGTTGAAAAAGTGTTGTGAAGAGAAAGAGAGACAAAATTTACACAAAGTTGATATTAGGAAGAAAGAGTGAAAGAGTTGTAAAACACCGAGAAACTTTTGTTTTCGGCAGGAACAACAACGGAGAACTGGATGCAGACAAGACATGCACTGGGCTTTATTTTGCAAGTGGTGTGCAAAATAAAATCTGACTGGAGACAGAGGCACACATTCAAAAGTAAGACAAGGCAAGGCAAATAGGCTTGGCTTGACTTGACTTTAGTTTTGGCTTGACATAATATTCTGTGCGAACCTCGGGAGCTTTCTTGGCTTACTACTTGCCCAAACCAAAAGACGGAACACAAAACACCACACAGCTTCAGCTTCAAACGCGTTCTGCTGTCACTTCCACTTGCACTGTAACTAAAACCCAGCAGAAGGTGTGGTGCTACCAAACCACCAACGTAAAACTCCCATTAAATGATCACGCTTTTATGTATCTCAAATAATCTACACCCTTTTCAATGAGTAACTCCTAATACGTACATTCATTCTACTACTATTTTATTTAACATTTTGCAATTTATCTTATAATTTTTCTGAAGAAATACACACTTTATATTGTTCTGAAAAAAGAGAAAGTTTTGAATAAAGTAGAATAAACGATCTTCAATATTTATCAATACTTTACTAATAGTAAAGGTGTTATAAAATTTAGTACTGTAATTTCGGGAAACAAAGATTTGGAAATAATTTAACATGTTTTTATCAAAAGTTGGTACTATGTATAGAGACGAAGCCCTGGAGAGTTTATTAGTAGCTTTACGGTGCGTGTAGTTTTGTGTGTGCGTAGCTTTGTTCTGTATGCGCCATGGGTCAATGAGAAAATCCTTGAATGGGTCCGTCCCCAGACCAAATGCCAAATTCCTTCCTTTCCCACACTACTTTACTCCTTACTTTAGTACTCTTGACTACTTTTACTGTCTTTCTTTTATTCTTATTCTTCTAGGTCTGGCAATGGCATGTACATAGGCAATAAAATAGACTTCCACTACGCCACTAGCAAAGCAACTACAGCCGTCATGTCAGCCACCACCACCACTAAACCAAATGCCTCCAGCTTTGCGACGTCAACTTTAACACAGCTTTCACTCTCGTCTTCCCCGGCTTCTTCTCACGCTACTCTCCCTACTTTGTTATTCCAGACATTGCACTAACCACCAGCTACCAACAACCTAAAATAGACCCCCTCCAATTCTATCCAAAACAAATCTACGCCCAATTCAACTTGTGCGTACAAAATTTCATAAAAGTTCAAAGGTCGTATCAAAACGTAAAATGCGGGCTAAGAATTCTGAATATCAATCTCATTTAGCAAAAATAACTTTATCAATTGCCTGCAATTGATTTATTTAAGTGTTTTTGATAAAGTTTTACACTCGGTTGTCCATAGATGTAAAAAGGAAAATAAAAAATCAATAAAATGTCAAAGCGCTTAATATTTTTATTTGAGAGGGACGTTCTGTTTATTTTGACTCCTAGTAATTCATTGCGAGTCTTATGGTCTTACGAGGAATTTAAAGTTTTTCCACACAAGTGCACATAAGTAATGACATTCACAGTAGACTTGACGCTATAATTGTTTCTCCAATTAAAAATCGCATTACATTCGCTCGAGCGGTTTATTTTTATGGCTGTCCTCGAGAGTAGGAGTCCACGAACGACAAGCCTTATGCTATCATTAGAGCGGGTGGACACATGTGCAAATCTTTGCCTCTCCTTTCTCCACCATTTATTTGGGAACATTAATGTGGAAGGAAAATATACTTTGCAGCTTATACTTATGTGTAAATGTTGTATAGCAAATAATAGCTGTTCATATTCTATAGAGTTCTATTCTTCTATTATTGTTATTTTGACTTTCCTTCCTTGCAATGACTTTGCATGACTCATGGAATGGAGTACATAGAATTCATGTGGACGAAGCAGAATTAGAACATTACTACAAATACCAGAAATTCAGCCTTCGCCAAATAAAATAAGATAAAAGCTGTATATTATTAGCAGTTGCAATTGTTCCACTTGGCTCCACTATTTTTGCTTTCTTTTGTTATTACATGTCATATTTATCAACATTTACGGCTGCCATATGTATGTATCCAATTTACAGTCTGACAATAACGCAACTCAATCGTACTCATTTTTGATGAATTTATTTTAATCTTGGTCTTTACGCTATATAGCGTTTAGAAAGCTCCAAACTTCCTTTTTTCTTTCACTAATTGATACTTTTTCCATTTAACTCAAAATTTTCTGTTTGTCTTAATTTTTTTAAGATCTCCAAAAAATAAAATTGCGATTTCCTTTTATGTTCTCGAATTGTTAATGTAAAAACAAAGGTTTTTTCAAAGTAAATTCAGAGAAAGTAACCCACGCCATATAGAGCCTCTATTATGAGAAATATGCCTTACACAACCCTAGCCCCTTAAAACGTCCTTAGTATGGCACTGATTTTCTAACTTTCAGATCTGGTAGCCATAATCTACATAATGGGAGAATATATGAACTGGCAGTTGGCAAAGTTGGCAATGTGCCTACTAGTATTTCTGTGTATGTACTTGTGTTTTATTTGCTCCGTCCGAAGAAGTGTGGTGGTGGCATAAAATGTGATAAGCTGCAGTAGGTGGTGGTGGTTGGTGGCGGTGGAATGCGCAGTGTGACTCTATGACAATCCCATGCTCTCATCCAACAACCTTCTTATTTTCTTCACATCCAAACAATAACTTTCCCTTTATTTTCCCATGTAGTGAATAAGCCTACTCCTTCTCTAACCCTATCTGCTATGTGTCTTTCACGCTCTTTACAACTAACAATCAATGCACCACTAAACTTACGCTACACTACACTACAAAATCAACTCGCAAAATGTTACTCAAATCCCGTTACACACCTATTTTACTTCGAAACCTATCAACATTTGCCGTTTTCTTATTTAACTTGAAAACTACTACTATTGAACTACACGCTTTTAATCTAAGTAATATTCAACTTTTCAACGATGAAAGCAATTAAACAGAGTGTAATAAAAATGCTATTTTTTGGAGAAAGAAATAAAATGTGCATACAATTATTTTACTTCAAATGAAATGACTAGACAGGCGTAAATGTTGAACATAATATAGTTTTCTTGATACAGAATGTGAATTGTGAAGTAGAGTAGAGAAGTAGAAGTAGATATATAGTTGTGGAGAGAAACAAGGATGCGTAAAAAAGGGGATATAGAGGGGGGGTGGGGCGTAAACGCCACAATGTACTTTCACTTGGAGGGAACGGAAGTGATATCGGAAGACTAATGCAGTAATGCAGAAGGATATGTGCGGGAATACGAAAAGGATAGTATGTATTTGTCCACTATAGGCACCTCACACAAGGACAGAGGTGGCAACTGGTGTTGTAGTATAGCAACTCTCGTTGGAGTTAAAACCGCGGGAATCATTCTACAATGTAATAAAGTACAATTATTGAGAGAGAAATTGTAATTTAAAATGACTATCATTAGCAATTAAACATTAAAAAAGCAGTAGTAGTAGTGTAACTGTTCGTCTAATTTTGGTAGAAGTAGTCATTTAAGTAAAACTATTAACATGTAACTCAAATCCTTGGCAATTTTAACTACACCGCGCATTCATAGAGGCATTGCATTTCAGATTTCTCTCTTTTGTGAGGTGCCTATACGTATTTATATTGCTGCAAATACCATAAAAATTCGAACCAGAGCAATTTATTTCCTTCCAATAAAACAAACTGTTTTTACAAATTAGTATAGCCGTCAACTCCAGGGAATAGCAAATTATACTTCCATAATAATTGATAACATTATAAGGAATGCAGTAGACAAGCAAAGCCGGTCATATGAATATTGATGTATCAATGAATTCAATGAAAGAATTTGCCAATAATAAAAATATGTAATTGTCTTGGTTTGAATTTGAAATGTATAATTTAATAGGCAATATTAACTGATTAGACCAAAATAATTAAATAAAAATATTGTACGATCCAATTCGTACATAACCCACATAATATATTATATGACTCACTATGCAAATTGTTGTAGCATCTACAGTTATATATTAGATCCAGTTGTCTACAAAACTATGAAGACGTGAGTATCAATTTTCATTGCTTATTGTACGACTAATATAATGCACAGACCCTTAACTAAGTACATACACCTATGTCAAAATGGACAGAGTTGATAGTATAATGGTCAAATTTTCCATGGACAGCAGCAGTATGTTACCCTTCTCCACTGAGTAAGTCGGTTTTTAAAATTCTACTAGTATTATGTTATGTACTACCGCACACCACCAATGTCCTTTACTGTGTGTACAGTAGCTATATATAAATCTCATAATATTATTGTTATAGTTATATATACATACCTACTTATACGGAAATAAAACTTGGAATTACATGCCTTTATATGATACGCGATTGCTGCAAGAATATCGACCCGACTCTGCAACGAACATAAAGCAGAGTCGGGATGTCGGGAAGCTAAAAGTATATTGGCTGTATTCAAAGTCAAACACGTAAATCGATGAAAGCATGGTCAGGTAATGGTAATACTGTAATACAGCAATTATTACATATTTACTGAACTGACGCTCGAACGCATTTTTGAAGCAAAAGCAGTAAACAGTAAATGGCGGATGAATTAGAAAACTCAAGTGACAAGAGGCCTAGGATGTATAGGGTTTGTAGTATTATGCGAAACGGAATAGGTAGTGCTCATCTGCTGCAGCGTGAGGTCAGCTCTGAACTTAACCGGCTTTCGGTTATGAGAAAATACTACCCTCCGAGCAAGTAACAAATACTGAATATAACACTTAACGGATTAATAGGCTGAAATTTGAGTACACCCACTATGATGATACTCATCAATCATCATCAGTCATCACTCGAATATCACTCAAAAATACAAGATGCAAATATGAATATTTAAAAAAAATGTCCATGATAACAATAATAGCTTAAATACAGGAAACATAACTATGCATGATTCACTGATATGTATGTATTTCAGACAAAAACAATTTGAAAAAACGAGACAGGTACAAAATGCCCCTAACGGTAATGGTGAAATAATAGTAAGAACTCCAGCTCTGCAAGCTAAAGTAGCAATCCCTTTACCGTAATACAACTTGTACCGAAAAACCTCGTTTAGAAGCGATGGTTTTAAATAAAAGTGGTGGTGAGGACGGAATATTATACAGGGTGTGGCTCCCAACTATTCGAGAAAATATACATGTATGTGCTTTCACTCTCACTCACGTACTCCACACATGTTCTTTTTATGTACTCCCACCATGCCATACAAAATATCAAATATTGTCTGGCAGCTAAATAAATGAACGTAAATGTGCCATGCATTAGCAGCTTGGCGTTGTATCTGCCTCACCCTGTAGCTATCTGTAGAAGTGTGCTTTCCGGGCCTTCAATATAAGTTGTGAGGACTATTTACTATTTTGCCAAAATTTGGTATATAAGCGAGGCCAGCTTCCATGGGAGGTTTTAAGGTATATTGTATAGTTTAATTAAAACAAATACCGTAAAATCCTTATTACGGCAAATAAAACGGAGTCTCTATTAAACCGTAAGGATCCGTAATACGGTTTAATAGGGATTTTGCGTTATGCATTTCAGGAAAAATACATACCTATATAATTTAGTATCGCCCATTATTACTACCTCTAGTAGGTGTCACAGAAAATGTTTTAATTGAAGTAGCAATAATTAATAATAATTATTACGCTGTTTTTGCTATCAACTGTTAAATTAATTATTGGATAAATTGTAAACTTTTAAGTCAAAAGCATGCAATTTGAAATGACAGCTCTTTTGTGTAAATGTATACACACATTTACCAATCAAGGTAAATTTAAGCTGTGTAAACTAAACTTACTTGAATCTTCAACAACACTTTTAATTAAATAGTGGGGTTATATCTATTATAATAGTAACTAAAAACTATTTTTGTTTTCCTTTAAACGGTCATTTTCAATAACTTCTTGACTATTCATCATCAATTGCGCAAACAAATTAGCTTTGTCATGTTTGCAATTTTGTCGATTTCAATACAATTAACGTTTTCATTAAGTTCGAAAACGGAAGAGCCCTTGAAGAATCAGGCTCTTTTGCGAATAAAGTTTGCACTTTTTTGTCTTAAAAACTGCAGACAGATTACTGCTTACTGCTTGCTTATGAGAAATCTTTCCCTCTCTCGAAAGAACTAAATTACAAATCTGTAGATATGCTTTAATTACAAGATTATGGGCTATGATCACTTGCACGAAGTTGCAGCGTTGGAAGAGACAGAAGCCGAAGTAAGCCTTGCACATTGCACTCGTGCAACTCGAGTCGAGAATAGCCCATAATCGTAATTACATATGTGAGTAAATTTTAATGAGCTGTATGCTTAATATCGGAATGCCCCGAAGCGACGTTGCCGATATTAAGGATACAGCTCATTTATGAGTTTATGAAATATATAATTTGGAAATAGCAATGGTGTTTTCCGACACAACTTTTCAGTAGTTGTGAAGTGCAGAGTGCAGTACTTGACGCGTGCGAGAGAGCTGACCACGAAGAGTTGAAGTATCAAGTGTCGATTAAAGCTTCTGCCCATCGTGGTCGGCTCTAGCACACGTCAAGTAATACCCAATAAAAAATTGTGCCGGCAAAAACATTGCCATTCGGGCCCTTCCCAAAGTAAAGCATCTACAGATTTGTAATTTAGCTCGTTTGAAAAAGGGAAAGATTTCTTACAATCTATAAGCAGGCAGTAATCAGTTATCTGTTTGTGCTTTCGAGTTATCAGACAAAAAGCGCAAACTCGTCTGATTTTACTCGTAAAAAAACATATGGTTCCTATTGCGCTTCCCCGTTTTCATACATAATATGGAAAACGTTAATTGCACTAGAACAGAAGGTCTATTCAGTGGTTATCTAGACTTCGGTGGGCGCTGGTTCCAAATCCTAATTTTCGGATTAATTATGCCCTCGATTATGAAATTTGCATACATAAAATATAAACAATTATCAAATATTATAAACATGATATACTTTTGATTAGCCAGGATTTGGTTTTGGGATTGTAAAACCCCGATAATAATAATATTATTATGAGCTACCAACGAGCTTAATATCCCGCGCAGCGCTAAAAGTCTATCAAGTTGCCCCAAAATCAACCTCAATGATTGAAATTTGCTTGTAGCAAGAAAACTTTTGCAATATTCCATTTTTGAGATATTCGGTGGCCTGGAGTGGCCCGGGCCCTGGTTCAATGAACCACCTTGTTCCACCGTAGTTTATCTAACTGCGTCCATTCATGATAACTATCGACTGACTATATTATTCAAATCGATTGCAACGTGCACCCCACAATAATATAATATATTTCAATTTAATATTTTTAAAACTCTTACCTTACAAAGTCTATTCCAGTTTATCATTTATTTATTGCTTGATGTTCAACTCAATGTGTAATAAGTAATAATATGAGTTAATTATTTCTTTGTAGAAAGTTACAGCTAAACTGCCAAAGGCATAATTTCAACTGTAAATATTTTGTTTGACTCTTCTATCATCTATATCTTAACTTCCAACTGTGATCCGAATTTTGAACTTGTGAAGGAATAAATCACAAATAATGTTGCCGAGAGCTCACTTTAGGAAACTTTAAGACTGACGGGGAGAGAGAAATGTATTTGTGGTGGACATGTATATATATAAAAAATGTGAAGAAATTTAGTTAATATTGATCTAGAAACCAACATGATTAATACATCTGATTTAAGCAATGTAATTTCAATGGCACTTAACATAGCCGTTGATATTTACAAATTTTCAACTGAATTCTTAGTTGTTAGTTAAGTAAGCACTTTCTTTACTAGTATTTATATATCTAGCACAATTGATTATGAACAAAGAACCTAGAATAAATATACTGAGAAAGAGCGGACAATAATTTTCGATGTGACGTATCACGGCAAATTAAAGTAGCCGCGATTTAAAATTCAAAAAATTGAAATCCAAGTAAATATTCGCCACTGTTCATCGTTGTTTCGACACTTCGTCCATCAAATTTTTTTTTTCATTTTAAACAGGGGATTGTCCGCACGTTGATTATGAATACAACCTAAGTGAACATACAATATTAGACTGTTAGCAAACCATTAAGCTGCGTAAGACGTACAACGTAAGCGTGGAAAGTATACTATACTCCCCAACTATATACTTCTAAAATATTCATAAAGGTAGCATAAATACTTTATGCAAAAATACATACTCTATGTAAAAATCTTTATCCTAAAGACTTTTTTGTAGGGCCAATTAGTCTATTTATTCTGACGTTTTTGTTGAAGATGTTCATTACGAAGAAGCAGTTCAGAAGCTTAACCGCTGGGACAAGGGACATCCACACAACTTCTGAAGTAGCAGGGATAGAAATCCCCAAATGCGGTGTAGAGAAAGTCTGTGACACTTGATAGACCACTTACTGTTGGTTGAAAACAAAGTTCAAGAAAGTGAAGTCTAATTACTCCTTTTCTCTATCTAACTTTAATTAAATACATATTATAAATTGTACGTAAATGTATACAGATGTTACCTGAGTACTTCCTGCTGCGTGTTTCAGTACAAACAACAAATATGTGTTCAGATTTGAGATATTATAATATTATGTTCACTTAGATTGCATGTATTCATAGTCAAATGTGATAGATATTATATATATATATATATATGTATATGCATAATAGTAAAGAAATCGCTTAATTAACCAATAATTCAGTTGAAAGTTTGTTAATATCAACGGATGTCAAGTGCCATTGAAAATACACTGATTAAATCAGATGCATTATAGATATGCTATTTTCTAGTGTCTAGAGAAATAACTCAATTTTTTCACATTTTTTATTTCTTTGTCCACTCATTAGAAAATTCATTTCTCTCTCCTTCAGTCATTGAGTTTCCTAAAGTGAGCTCTGGGCAACATAAGTTGCGGAAATAATTATATAGCGACTAAATACTTGTGTCTCGTGTGCCACTAATTTTATAAATTGAAGCAGTGTCAAAAGACGAATCCTAATAAGAGAGAATATTTTTATGATTAATTATTGATGATGATTATTTTATACATAATATTATATTGAGTATAATATTGAATATCAGTTTGGTATGTATGGAATAAGTTGAAAGTTTTTGTTTTGTACTGTGTGTGTGAAATAGTTGCACTAAACTTACTTTACTACTGCTCTATTTGTGGTGTGTGAGTGAAGTGAGTGTGTTTGCGAGAAAATGTTTACAAAAGCAAATTGTTGGACGAATAAAATATTTTTATTATTAATTCCTTTTAGTTTCTGTGTGTGTGACAATACAACATAGTCTTGTTGTTAAATCCTATGTTCTTCTGTGATCTGTATTTGTATTGACTCTGTTCCTTGTAAAATTATGGGGAAAGACTTTTCAGTCTGAGTTCTACCTAATTGCAAGTTGACTGACTGAGAATAATACTATTTTCCAATCATGTGATATGAATACTTTTCTACAAGAGGAAGTTAACATTCAATGAGCTTATAAGCCTTAAGCTAAACACTAAAGAACATAACATACGCTAAATAGTAGTGGCTCACACTCACAGCAAACTAGAGTTTTCAATGTATATATACATAGTTTGTGTGCTTTAATATTGTTATTTAATATATTAATATCTCTGCCTGCCTTTAGTTTAGCCTTTGGATATGTATATCTTCCTTTGAAAATCTGACTATAATATGATACTTTTAGTATACTGATCGATGGAGCTACAGTATAATAATGACATAGATACATAGTAAGGACCATAGTTTGCGGCTTTGTACATTGTAACGATACCGCTTTCTTTATAGGCATTACGTAGAATCGAGCAAAATTTATATGAGCTATATGAATATGTATATATGTATTTGAAAAGTGCGCGTCTTCAGAAGATGTGTGAACGTGAAAACGCGCACTTTTCAAATATATATATACATATTCATATATCTCATATAAATTTTGTTCGACTCTACGTAAACATAAGCGCTATCGTTATGAAACCAAGCTATAGTATCTAGGAATTTATAGCCTGTAACTGCAAGTTGTGTTCGTACAATACAAACTCCGCTAGCAACAGCAACTTTTGTTCTGAAGAACACTCGACGTTTGAAGGTTTGAAGATTTGCTGTTGCAAAAGTGGAAATAATGTGTCAGAGATAGAGAGAGAGTTTAAAATTGATGCCTCTACTGCTCCTGCAAACATTTGGGACGTTGATGTTGATTTTGATGCTATGTAAATGCAAATGTAACAAACAAACCATCATCAGCTGAGAAAAAATTAAAATTCTACGCCAATAGTTTGCCAATTGACTTTGACTAATAATAAAATGTAACTTTTGGCTTTTGGCTTAAATTCCTTGCTCAGCCCTCAAGCTCAACCAGCCCTTTGTGAACTTTGAGCTAAATGCAATCTAGAATTATAGTTGCGCTCTACAAAGTAAAAAAGTAAAGTGAACTTACATACGATGAGCAAAAGTAGACTGTACTTATATCTATAGACTAATTCTGGACAATATGGAACATGTTGTAGGAATGCTGCTATTAGCAGGGGCGACTGTAGATAAAAGAGGGAGGCTAATATTATAATGAGAAACTATAAGTAGGGGAAATACGGTAAAAATATTAAGTTGCTCAAAACTGAGCAAACCTAGTAATTGTAGTTGGTGATGTATGCTAAGAGAGTGCTGAGTCTTGGTATTATACTATAAAGACTCAGCATATTATGATAGTGTCCAGAGTGAGCATGGAGTGCTCAGCAGAAGTGCTCTGTCTTGAAAGAGGTCATTAAAGGTAGATTAGTAGAGTTGAGGCTGTTTGAGTGTGTTTGTAGTGTTAGAGTTGGAGATAGTTGAGAAGATG
>JAQFYB010006073.1:0-12871 GCA_034694085.1 Pogonognathellus longicornis | reverse complement strand
GCTTCCAGAGAAAATAACATGGGAAGTTCTAACTCTATGAATTAATATGATGCATAAAACATTAATATACTTATACACAAGACAGTTAAGGAATAAACATTAATAAAATCGTATTATTTTTTTATTTTTAGCTTTACAAACGAAAAAGAATACCACGAGACAAAGAAAGTCCTTATTACTGAAAAAGGAAGAAAAACATTTTTTGCTTTTACCTTATTCGTAAATCGTAACTCTACTAAACTAAACACTACATTGTTACAAAAAGTATCAAAATAACTTTAAAAAAAAATAAAAAACCTGTGTTATACATAGTTATATATTATTCAACAATACATTAGAAACAAATAGCAATCGTACTATTACTACGCATTCAGATAGTTAAAATATTTCTATTACCTACACAAACAGTAGTGTAGCTACATATTAATATTAACCTTAATTTAATAAGATACTCTGATCCTTTTTGTATGTTACACATTCAAAAATCTTCGATTACTTCTTAGAGTCGGCTTCTCTGTGAGAGTTTCTTTCTTTGTGTTTGACTAATAAATAAATAATAACTCTTTTCATTGGGATCCCACACAAAAAACCTTTTCTAAAGAACTACTCACAGTTTGATAGAAAATGTCGATTTTTCCGTTGTATGTATAATATTTTGCGGTTAAAATGATTCTCAGACTAACTAACGGTACAACTACAACCTTTTACATCTGCATGAAATGTCTTTAAAAGGTAATTGATGTGTAAACAGATTTTATTATATAATCAGCTTTCCTATTACATGAACTATCATGCAGGCAAAGAAAATAATAAACTTGTCTTTGTATCATCAAATAACAGTAATATTGATAAAAGCTCCGCCAGCAGCATCTCCCTATTCCAATTCCAGCACGCAACAATAAATTCTAAGTTAAAAGGATGTGAGATCTGTGATCCTGGAGAGAATAGAAAACATATTACATGTACTTTACATACAAACAAAAATAATTTAAAACATAAAGCACAAAATACCTTAACACAGGTTAAAACTAATTCTACAAATAAAAATAATTTTTATCATAAGTTTTGCAGATAATATATTAGTAAATAGGAGATTTACTAAATTTGTCCAAGAGCCAAGAGCTTCTAATTTTTTTAAAGCTCAACCTTCATTTTGTAACAGCATTTAAATTCGTAGCTCAAAATCGAAAATTCCTCCCATTTATTGTTTAGAATAGCAAACATTTTTTACAAGCTTAAACAGTCATGTACGATTATTTAGAGCTAATGCTACACATTCATTTACTAAAGGCAATAATGATGTTAAAGATTTTAAGAGAGAGAGAGAGAGCTTGAGTAATAAAAATATGAAGGGGAATGCATGTTGGTTGTGTCGGTAGGGCTGGGTGTGTGTGGCTGGTTGCTCTGGATGTAAATATGAGACAATGATGTAAGTTAATGTAATAATAAGGAAAGGAAGATATAAATTAGAGTTAAATGACAGGATGCTGGTAGAGTATTGTCGGATGAAAACAGTAGGAGAACAATAGGAGGAGTCAGCAGGGGTGAAATTCCAAATTCCCTCAACTCAATCAAGTCCATTTGCCTGTCACGGCTCAATGAACACTGCCGAACTACATCCCTCCTCACCAACACAACTTACACAACAACCAACTCTACACTCTTCAAACTACATCCATTTACAACAAGAACAATCATATTACTAACATTAAGAAGACTCTTCCTTATAAATAAGTACATAACAAAATTCAACACAATCGTCTATACTCCAACACAACTGTCTGTCTTCATAATATCAAATGTATACCAACTTAAGACAAAGTATCAAAATTATATCGATTCTTCTTTCTTTTTTCTTCTATTTTTATACTTTGATGATACAGTAGGTATAGCTTGTGTGTTATAAATAAAGCATACTTAGCTGTATGTGCCTATGCGTTTCGCTGCAATTTTCTATAGCGTTTTATTCTCAAAGTGTGAAAGTAGTTGGTAATAGTTAGTATATGAATTATTAGTTAGGTTATGTAGTGTGTCTTAGTTTAGTTAGTACTCTTAGTACAGAAAAAAGTCTGTTCATAAAATACAAATAGACACACTGTTTCTAAACATAGACACATTCACTAATACAATAATATCTCTATTCTACACAGTATTGATAAAGAATGGTATATCTGTATAATGTGTTGAGACGTATTCGGTGTATTTTGTAGTGGATCTTGTGTTTATAGAAAGATTGGAGCTTTTATATAAATTATATTCCATTTTTTGTTTATAAGGTTCTTCTTGTTCATCATCGGCTCCTTTTTTCTTTCACTTTGCATTTTACGTCAAATGAATCTCTGAGAAGGGTTTCGTCTCATAGTCTCATCCTTCTCCGTTTTGTATTAATATACGTGTACCTACCTATATATAAAGTTAGTGTGTCTCTGCATCACATTACACGTTTTTTGGAATGATGTGCACTTGACAGGGATGCATGGCATTTGTTTAGTAACTCAACATAATGTGATACTATTTACCTTTTCTTTTTATTGTTGTATTCTCTAAGTATGAAGTGCGTTTAAACGAAAAAATCTATGAGAGATTGTCAATAGTAATATTGTAAGGTCAATGAGGGTGAGTTGTCTTAGCTCTAATGCACACATACCTGTCTCAATTTCAAACAAAATGCTTCTGGTCTGTTTATTTAAAGGAAGCCCTTTTCGATTCATTTGCAGTAGCAACAGCACAAATTAAAAGTATCCATTTCAAATCAAAGACTAAACTACTACCTTGTCGTTCTAGTATTAGATTTCAACCAAGAAAACCAAAAGATCTATTACGTGTACACATTTTATGTAACGATAAAGAAAAGTATCAACTTCGTCTCTTTCTCTTTGCAAAAGCAGCGGCATCAGTAAATGTATCTGTTTTCATAGCATACCTTAGAGATAGTTTACACAGTAAAAATATGCCTGTCTGGGGAAAACGATCATAATAATATAGAAGGAGCAGTAAAACGACTGCATTGTGAACACATATCATAGAATGTCCTTGTTACAGATATTTAATATACTTTTGAAAATCACATGTGATATAAGTAGCAACTATTTAACCATAATCAGAAGTGTTTTTCAATTGAGTATCGTAAAGAATTAATTACTTTACTTTTTAACTAATTTCTTTATATTGAAGTAAAATATCCAGCTAATTGAATAACATTCATATTTGAAATATGTTTGCCTAGATCTACCTGTCACAATCTTCAACATAATATATTTTTTAAGCTTCTGTAAATTACATTGCGTATTTTAAAGCAAACGAAAATGTGCAATATTCAGAATCAGAATACAATAAACAGATTCACTTTAATTTCTAAATTAAAGTGAATTCTACCTGTTTAACTACTACCTACTTTACTTTAGAACACCTTTAAAACTAATAATATTTACAATATAACTACACCAAGTGTTGTTGCTTTTTTTTGAAAATGGTTGGCAGGTTTGTTTTGTTATTTTTGTTGTCCCCACATCATCTTGTTCATTTGAAAATGACAGGACAGATATCCCCTGTCATTTGCTTGACTAACCTAACATGATACGCCATTCAAGTCACCTCAGCACAATACTAGAAACATTGTAGGATTTCTCCATTATGTAAATATCACTCTCTGTAAGTCCATGTCCACCACACGTTTTATTATTCCATTAATATTCCCAGTAGTCTTAAAACTACTACTAAACGTCACAAATACATCTTAATATCCTTTCTTAAGAAAACAAATGAAAATGAGTACCATACAAAATACCACCTTACAAGCCTTACATTCATACAATCAACATTTGTAGCTATACTACTATCTGTAGCTTAAATCTACCTTTTAACTCGACAGTTTAGAAACACGTGCAATAATAATAGGCGTACATACGTATGAATATGGAAAAGGTAGAAAAATATTTTTGAAATGCCTTCTGAGTATAATATTTGTATTATTAATGAGGAAAAGCTGTAAGCAGGTGTTATGATGATGATGATGTTAATGATAGTAGCATGTAAATGTCAAAATGTAAACTCATCGCATAAATAAACTCATATGGAGTATAGTGGCACACAAAAATACTCGAGAAACTACCAAGGTGCTTTGAGAGAGTTAAGAAAGTGACAAGTAGTGCAAGTATTTAGCTTAGTACTTAATACAAAATTCTGAATGAATGAAAAGCAAAGGCAGAGAAAAGAAAGAGACATGCACACAAACACACACACTCATACTACAACCAACTACTTTATTTTATAAGTGTGTCTTGTCATGTCATCGTGTCACAATCAATTCAACAGTCCATATGTGTATGTGTGTAACAACACACATTATCACCAACAACCAAAAGTAGTGTCCTTACTGTCTTCCCTTTTCTCTCACGTTTATTACTTTGTAAATTCTACAAATACATTATACCTTGTACCATGCCCGTATTCAGGGGGTGGGCAAAGGGCAATTGCCTCCACCGAAATCACAAAAAAACCCTATTTTGTGCATTTTGCTCTCCCCGAAATATATTTTGCCCTCCCCGAAATATATTTTGCCCTCCCCGAAATATATTTTGCCCTCCCCGAAATATATTTTACCCTCCCCGAAATATATTTTTCCCTCCCCAAAATATATTTTGCCTTCCCCGAAATATATTTTGCCCTCCCCGAAATATATTTTGCCCTCCCCGAAATCTATGTCTGGATACGGCCGTGCCTTGTACGCATATCAAAATTATACTTATCTCTCTTGTATGAAAGTTTTAATATGAATGGTATATTCAAGTATGTGCATCAATGTTAAATATCTTTATGTGTGTATTATTGACATGCATAACCCTTAGAGTATCTGTAAATGGATAGGAGAATGATGCATAAGCACAGTTTAAATATAAGTAGAGAAGTAAATGTCAACAGAATTATTCAAAATCGTTCCGGTGTAATATTACAAGGATATTTTTGAATTACAGAATGTGTAAGCAATAATACAGTAGAACTGTATGGTGGATGGAAGGAAGGCGTTCGTGTGTGGATAAGTAAGAGGACTTGAGCCAAGTCAAGTGAATTTATATGGGAGATTTGTCATCGTATTCAATTTCCAATGCCATCCAGTTAGGGAGACATTAAAACAGCCAAAGAGTACTTAATGAGCCGTAAAAAAGGGTTAGCTAAGTTAAGCCACGCTATAATATTACATACCTACTTTCCTATAAGCCCAACCAATAACTTACTACAGTGTACAACAAAAGCAAGCTTATATTTACATTGCTATTACAACCATACCATATAGTCCAAAACATTTAACAGCAACAAATACATTCGTATAAAAAGAGTATGTGAGTCTCTCGAACTCATTTAAACGCATTCTGTTGTCGCATTCTCATGTACTAATATTGGAAACTAATGCAATGTCATTTTCATAAATAAATAACTCTGCAACTCTATTAATTACACATAGACTGTCAAAATACCTTGTACATCAATACCCTTACAATTATTAAATAGACACTGTAAGGCTGTAACATATCCGATGCAGCAAGAACATAATGTATGCAACAGAATGCAATACACAGACCATGTATTAATCATTTGCAGAACATCCTTAACACTTTCTTGTGTATAGAAGGTAAAAGAGGCAAAGAATTAAGCTTGATCGTGTAAAATATTTATCTATTACTTATTTGTTTATTAAGTCAGTTTATTTAAATGTGTGTGTTATGTATGTTCATAATGAAAGAAATTGAAGAATGAAAGTATACCAACAATATTCGTATACACAATACAGAGAGTGCATTTGCACGAGGAAGATTAAAGGAAAGGATTTTCATGGAGTGTTGTTGTTTGAGTAGTATGTAGTGTGTTCAGGTCAAGTCAAGTCAAACAATGCCAGTGAAGTGGTAAGATGACTATATGGGATCGTGTTAGCACACACTATATAGCCACAGGACTGACTGAACTAGAAAAAAGAAGTGTATTATGTTTCCCGTATGTGTGCACTACACAACTACAACAGAAGATGACAACATTAGCATTCTGCTAGATACGAATGGAATGGCAAAGACATCAAACAGAGAGATGGAGAGTTTGAAGAGAGGGTAAAGAATGGGATTACATTCTATTGTGCTTTGCTTACATAGATATAGTGCTATGTAACATGGAACATATATTGTAGTGTACAATTCCAGTCAGATTGTGTTTATTCTGTTCCAGGAGTCAATGCAACGCATGTAAGGGCCTAGACTAGTAGTAGTAGCAAGGTAATTGGAACTATGGGAACAGCATAATATACACAAGCTATACAAGGTATACAATTAGCTGGTTTATATTATGCTGTTCCCATAGTTCCAATTACCTTGAGTAGTAGGATACATAGCATCATTTAATATGCGTCGAAGAAGACGAGGATGGCGAAGATGAGATGAGAACATGCGAGTGGTCTGTCTTGTTCTTGGTCTTCCGATATTCAATATCATTAGCATCCTTTGTAGTTTTGTAGGTAATAGTGCACAAAAGCTGAAACACGATTTAGGTGTGTATGTTGCAACTAAAAAATGTCAATACTCCATTAAAATCTTGCTCTTGAATTTATTGTAAATATTATATGCATGCACTTACTTTTAACATTTAAAGAAACATCGATTGTCATCAATATCGGATTTCGGACCTATCCGCTTTTTGATCGTAGATTATTTAAATAAAACTATACAACTAATGAGTAGGTATATAGAATCCATGTACATGACAATGTCTTGTTGTATAATATCTGATAAAAACAAAAAAGCATCTGAGTAACGGGCTACGAACTATATAGAATCCAGTATCACGGTCAATTTGCAATTTAATTTTCCCGAATGCCCTTCTGTGACTATATCTAAAAGGGTGCAAACATCAATTACGTAAAAGTGAACACATACAATGTACAATAAGTAGGTACTATACAAACCGAAGGAGAAAAACCTATTGAAAGAATTTTGTGTAGAATACATGAAAAATTGAAATGATTTGAGTGTCAAAATCACGAGAAGTTGAATGATCAATGGTCAATTGTCCGCAGAATTGAAAAATCGTCTGTCAAATATGAGTATCAGGACTATTGTGTGGCAAATAGTTCACCTATCAATATTGTAAACCATTGTGTATGCAGTGTAGTTACTATACATGTACAAGCTGTTCATAACATTTCCCCTTAACTTCATATACAAATACAAGTTGTAGAGGAGGCATTTATTTTCACTAACTTGATTATTAGCCAAACCAAATCCTTTTCAGTCGTATACAAAATACAAGTCAACTCTTCTCAATACATTGCCTCATCTCATTGTTGTGGACAATATACAGATATTAAATGTGTTTTTAAACATAATCTAAATATTTTAACCTATCAAAGTAATTTTGATGTCATGCAAAGTTCCATTTTCGGGCTAAACAAAAAATTAATTGCTCTCAGGTGACAATTGAGGATCATAATTTAATATGTAATGCAGAAAGCACGATTAAATCTTAAAAATAGCATGTCATGATTGTGAGACAAATTCTGTTAGGTATCTGTATATCTCGTACTACCAATGTTGCACACTTCTATTGAACCTACCTACACGTACATACCTAAATGAATTCCCATTTTTATATTTTGTAATTCACCAATCATGCAAATGACACACGTTACATGCTTTTACGGTTGTGTCGTTTGTGATTAGAATAAATGATTAAATTTTTTGGAAAGATATCACTATATCACCTACAAAGTGGAATTTGTGTTTTTATGTAGGTGCTATGTACAAAATTGAGTGGTACTTTACTCGCAAATTGGAAATTATGCACCTAGGTATACTTGACTTTTACACTTAATTATTTTATTGAATTGTAGTGCATGTTTTCTTACAATTTGGTAGTATAGGTACGTTTACTAATATTTTCCTCTGAAAACCAAAATCTGAGCTATAGGGGTTTCACCTATATAGTTGACAATGGTGGAAGCGAAACTTTATTATTATCGTACAAGAGTCAATTGCACTCATACAAGTCAAATGCAGCCACAGCAGACCATCAGGTTGCTTAATATGTAAATGTCTTTTGTCCGTTTATAGTCGTCAATTGGTCTCCGTTATTGACCACAATAACTGCAGGTTATTTTTCCCATTATTATAAACGACAAGTGACAACCATTATTGTACACTCTTCTCAAAGAATGCTTTTGAATAAGCCTAAATCCAATGCTGACACTTCCTAAACAGACCAGTGGACGCTATGCTGCTACTTGGAAATAATTATGTAGGTACTATCATACACACTGATTCAAGTAAAAGTTTTTTTTCAGATTGATTAAATTATTTATGTACAAACAAATATAATACTAATCCTTATTCCCTACACGTCTCAACTTATTATGCCTTAAGGGAACTACCTAAGATATTTATAAAGGAAAAAATATTGCAAAAAACATACAGACATGGTTTAAAAACTGCTGATTTTGTGCATTTTAGTACAATGTGCATAGAACAGGGCAGATAGTGAGTATAAATGTGTAAAAGCGTAATGAAATGATGGGTCGAGTATGCGATAATAGTTTTGGGGAGATAGCGGGTGATTGTGAAGTGTGTGAGTGTTGGGATTGTTGGGAAGATATTTGATTGTGTGCTAATGCTGTAATACCTTGTGAATAATAGTTGGAGATGAGCGTTTGGGATAAAGAGATGATATATTGTACGTGTGAGTGTATTGACAGTTTCCTTTGCTCTCTCACACTACACTCCTCCATTATGTTTTGTCAGTGTGTCTGCTGTGCTTCAACTTGCTCCCTATTTTCCGGATGATTAAGCGACAAATCACAGACACAAAAGGCAACCCCATCCAATTTCTCTCCCGAGTTGTATTTGTCATTGTGTGATGATGTGATGTGATGGTGTGTGTGAACAACAGTGTCGACTCCAAGAGTCCACAATTCCTCACACTCCTTCCTCATATAATAATACTCTTACACGTATACCATGTACTCCTTAATGCAATATATATTTTGATACAAATAAGACTTCTGTGTACATATAAATCCTATACAGACATAATAGATTTACAACAGTTACTATCATTTTATACTCCTCACAGACTTCTTATTCCCCTTTCTCATCCAATATAACCTACAATGCAATTTCCTTGTATACCATTTCTATAATGCACACCAATGTATCAAGGTAAACAATCTTACACTGCAATTTCTGTAAAACGACCTGACATTCTCCTTAATATAAAATTCGCATTAAGAAACGTAATAATAAACGGTGTTTGCTAATCACTTCATCTCCTCCATTTATTACTCCATCGAAATCATGCCAATAATTATTTGATAGAGATATGGGAAACAGTATGAATTATAAATCGTATTGTTGAATTCGACCTACTAATTAGTATATATGTATGTAGCCGAACATGAATGTTGAATCGTAATTGATACTTATACTATTTGAATGATATTGAATTCTAATTAATTAATTAACTATCTAAATTAATGATCAAGGAATAAATATAGAGACAAGAGAATTCAAGATAAAAAATCGAAACATATGTATAAGAACTGTTGTGTTGTAGTAATTGCCTTTTGTCTTAGAAAAATATACTAATTAAATTTTCATCAAATAGACCGATTGTTAAGTATTTATCGTGTAGCAATTTTCTGTTTTATTAAAATCGGCCTATACTTTTTTCATGGGTATAGTCTCTCGTTAATGAACCTGAGTCTGAGATTCCATTTAGGCCTACCATTTCCATTACATCAAACATACAAAAAGCTTTGTGTATATATTTTATTTTAATTAGATGGTTCTTGGTAAATAAATGGATAAAACACAAACAAAAACTTTATATAACTAGATAGAAACGCACGGATTAAAACAATGCAACCTATACACACTCAATATCAAACAGAAGGTATAATATAACTGTGTAGCTGACACTTGTAACTTATCAAAAAAATTGTTAGTGTCTGAAAGTGATTTGGCATGAGGTTTAATGAGATTAGCTCACAATGGTCGTCTGTCGCATCCTTTTCAGCGACAAAGCAAATAAAGTGTAAAAATCTTGTATCCACCTGCTTCTCGCAGAAAAGTCATTACTATACATAAATGTAAATATTGTCATGAGACTGACAATTATAAAAATTAATATTTGACTGCAGCTAATTACTTGGATGTCGAAGATGCTTATCTTTCCTGTCTTAGCATACCACACTCTTTATTCCCTCCACCTCCACCACCAATAAAATATTATTGAAGTTTGGTTGTCGACATATACCAGGAGCAATTTCCTTCTAGTCTAGGTGGAACAGAAAACAATGTATGTAGATGTGACAATGACTAAACAAACAAAAAGAAACAGAGAGAAAGATATTTAAATAATAGCAAAGATTTATTACCAAAAGCTTCATGCAATACATTTAGTAAACAGTAATGGTGCACCTGTGTTTGTGTTAAGAACCTGCATAATGCACATGAGCGTATTATTAGATTATTACACGTAATACATACAAAAAAAGTCGTGTAGCTATCGTTAATTTTCCAGTACAGTTGTATTACGTCTTCTTAACTCTTAATAAATACAACAGACATGAGATGAAACTACAAAATGAAAAAACGTATCAAGCAGCTCACATTTCACAGTGTGTGAAGAAAAGCGTGATAATGGCTCAAGTCAATATTGTACGTCGTGCCGAGATAATTTATTGTGTCAACGATGATAGTCCCAAACCCCATACATGCAATTTTTAGTTAAATTGCACTTCAAACACACAGTACGGATGACTTGTCCACTAATAAAGTCATAAACAATGGGACAGACGGAGACGGGGTGCAAGAATCATTCTCTAAATGACACCATCGACACTTACTTTCCTACTTTATGGGCTTAACACTCCACATGCGTTTTTTGTACAGCATTGTTGGAAAATGTAAAGGATTTCAATTTCCTTTACTTTATACAAGTATATTACCTTTACCTATGTATGTACGATGCATACACATTTAAGTAAATGCAGTACTACCTTACTGTGCAATATACAGAGTGTGTACAATGAACATCGTCGTGCTGCCAAAGACAAGAAGCTTTTATGAATGTTTGTCATCCGCTGACAATGAATCAACTCGACATTGAACTTTAATGGCCTTCCCTACATTTCTATGTGTACAGAGTACACTCTCATTTATTTTACTTTCCTATCAACCACTACACACACATACATTGTAAGAAATGAATAAAGTGCCTACCTGGAGTTTATATTTATGTGTGTATAGTGCTACTCTTCTGTATGCGTACTCCCTTGGAAAGCAATTAAAATCTTGCGTTTAATACGAAGAATAAATAGTGAAAGCAAAGCATAGCTTACATTTAGTAAAAGTACGGGTTATATATCATGGTATAAAATGTGATGCCCAGTATCGTTTGAAGTGCATGTGCGTATATGATGTAATAAGTGCAGTAGTTGTATTGTATTTAAGTTAAAGGGATAAGGAAGTTAGATATGAGTAGTGTATTAAAAGAATCAAGAGTCTCTCGATTTCCTGTAGTGTCTTATTACTATTACTTACTAGCAGATCGTTAGCTGAGTCAGACCATCATCCTTAGGACTATGACATACGGCGAGTGTAGATTTTGCTGGAGATTATCTGTGTGTATCAAAATATACACCTATATATAGAAAGGTTGTTGGGATATATACAGATAATACGCAATGCTGTAAAATACATTTAGAACGACTGTGTATGGAATTGTGGAAAATCAACTGGCAATGAAATGGTTGTACATTAACAGTGGTATTACTGCATAGGTATTGCGTAAGTAAAGTAAAAAGTCGGGTGTTTATGAGCATGTGAAGGGTTACATTACAGGGTATCCAATGAAAAGATAAGTTAATAAAAATAATAACGACTACAAAAAAGTCGAATAACTAGCCTAAAGTATACGAATCTTCATCCTTTTGTGTGCTAAAAATGTCAACATTAATTACTAGAATGGCATGGATATATTTTTCCGTTTTCTTTACATCTTAATATTTTAAGGTTTTCTATGAATACACCATAATAGCTCCATACATACCAAATAATTACAATCCGAAACAATGTGCATTGTCAATTCACTGTACCTGTTTAGTTAAGTTGGAATATTATTTACCCACGTTTATATATCCAATGCATCAATCAAGCTATGCATTATTCAATTTAAATTCTTCCATTAGGTAATTCATTAAACCTGTGGAATTATTAATTGCAAATAATATTGATAAATGGGTACTCGCAATAATAATGCGTGAATTCTTGGAGAGCCCTGTATGTGTCTCCGTAAAGTAACTAGAGTTTTGTAGCAATAGAGTTGTGTTGTGTGGTGGTGGGTTGAGCTGAATTTTTTGTTGTGTTGTGGTACATGATGTATGAGATGATGACTTTATTTCATGTCAATTGAGAATTCAATGATGATATGCAAAAGTAAAAGGGAATGTTGGACGGAGAGTACACATTCCTCCTCCTGCTACCCTTGTTGGCATACATAACATATATTTACAATATGACAATTCAAACACAATTTACTAGCATGACCAACAATATTTACTTCCCTACGTGTTGCTGCTGTTGCTCCCAGTACTTTACATCGTACGAGTCTCAATCCCTATATGTACTGCACTGTATTCAGAAATAAAAAAACTTTATTATGGCCATAATATATATGTAGTGGAAATTATTAAATCATCCTAATAAAGGATTGTGCTTACAGTAGTGAGTCCAGAAACACTACCTGTTCCCAAATCATTTTTCGACTGTCAGTTACATTGTTTGTGCTGTACTTTATAGATATCTTCAGGGCATACATTAAATATCTGTTTTAATTT
>JAQFYB010006072.1:0-12871 GCA_034694085.1 Pogonognathellus longicornis | reverse complement strand
CTAATACCCCGTTTAATAGTTGGTCTAATACCCCGTTTAATAGTTGGTCTAATACCCCGTTTAATAGTTGGTCTAATGTGTATTTGTGTTGTGAATGCATTATAACATGCATAACGCGGATCAGAGAAGTAAAGTTCAGCTTACAGCTTAATTTAAATAAGGCAGAGGGAAGCTATTGAACCAATAGTCTTGCAGTAAGTCTTAAATGGATGTGCAAGACTATTGGTTCAACACCTTCACTCTGCCTTATTTAAATTAAGCCGTAAGCGGAACTTTACTTCTCTGACGCGGATATGTAAGTATCAAAAATAATTAATTGCATTTACGCTACAATTTGTTGATACTACCTCAATGATGCTTCTTACTGTTCTTACACATAAAAAAGCATTTCCATCCGCCGCGCTCAAATACTGACAAGTTACGAGCATAAAAAGCATCAAATATATCAATTATTTTTTTGAAACACTTCTACAACGAATTTTTAATTTTTGAAAGAATCCCACTCTAGACCTATTCAAATAGTATTTGTAAAAAATTTATTCATCAATATCGTATAAGACTTGTACATTTAAAACTGGAATCCGTTTGCAAAGTTGAAAACACAAAACCTTTTTGGAAGTACTTCTTCAACGAATTTTTAAATTTTGAAAGGATCCCATCCTAGACATTGTCAAATAGTGTTATTAAAAAATTGGTTTGCCAAAATTGGACAAGATTTGTAGATTTAAATCAGGAATCCGATTTTCAAATTTCGAAAGCACGCCACTTCTAATCAAAAATACTTAGAAATTTCATTAGCGAATCACGGACTGCTGAACATGAGAGGGATGACGTGTAAACCTCAGTGTGCGCTGCACGGTATTGTACTCGACCTTCAAAACGCTAGTATAAGATTCCTATCTTACACGCGTATTAAAAATTCGGAACAAAGTTGAGCGGGCTTGTCGACACAACTTTATTGATACAATAATTGCTTTTATTTTTGCCATTGGAACTAGTTACGGATTTCTTCGGGTTTAGGAAATATTTCGATTTTTCAAAAACGCATTTATCCAGGCAGCAGAATATCAGTGGATCATCATTTTGAAAGGTGACTACCACAATGTGCGGTGTAATATTACAAACATCAGGGATGGGCAAAATACTTGTATTTTAAATACATTTTAATTAAAATACATTTAAGTATTTTGTATTTTGTAATTGGAAAGAGAAATACTGATATGTATTTAAAATACAAATGTATTTTCATCAAAAATGTTGCAATGTATTTTAAATACATATGTATTTTCAGGCTATCAGAATCAAAGTATTTAAAATACAAAATACATGACAAAATACAAAATCTTTTTCCGTTATAAACATAATGTTGCATTTCAGAGACTAGTGGTCGCGCATATGATACATCAAGCAATATATTTCAAAAAGTTGTAAAATTGAGAAACGAGAAATATATAAAATATGATTATGGACTATGGAGCAGAAAATCCAGTCTCACAACAAATAAACTTTTATGTGCTTGTTGTAGTATCGAAATAAAAACGAAACTATATCGCATTGTGCCAAAATTGTTGTCAATTGTGTAATAATGACAGACTCAACAACCGTCTCCTCTGCTCAAATTCCATGTATACTCGCAGGGAAATATTTTAAAATAACCGATAGAGATGACCAAGAAGTTATTGGAGAATGCAAAAAATGCTCGCAACCTCATCAAATAAAAGGAACTGTCAATAACAGTATGATTTTGAGATGATTTGAGGAATGAGTATTTTGTATTTTAAAATGTATTTAAAATACGTATTTTGTAATTTGTATTTTCGGGCGACTCAGAGCCAATGTATTTTAAATACATTTGTATTTTGCGGAAAGAAAATACATAATGTATTTAAATTACTTTTGTATTTTGAGCTATAAATGTATTTTGTAATTTGTAATTGTATTTTGAAAGTCATTTATTTTGCCCATCCCTGAGTGGGATACCAAAACTTGTTGCAATACACCCTAAAAAGCGCTATCACCCCAAATGTCTTCACCGCTTTCCTATAGCCGTTTTACTATGGTTTATTTAAAATATAATCACTACCTAATTTAACTCAGCATATTTACTCAAAAAATAATCTCATAATTAATTTGTATTGATTGGATGTCATGTGTTGTCAAGTTAATAGAGCTAAACAGTAAACCAAATCAAGCTCTTGCTCACTGGTGTAAACTTACTGATGAAATTGCTATTTCTAAAACTTCAAATATCTATAAAAATGAACTAATGAAATACGTTTTACTAGAGCAAGAAGAATAATGTGATGTTGTGACAGTAATTTGTAACTATTCGTGTATTTATTCAATAGCTAATTAATAATAATAATTAAGCTTTTTTAGGTTACCAGAGCTCAATTGTGTTATTTTTACGTAAAAATAATATTATTTACGTTGTCAATTTAATTACATTCTTGTGAGGATTTTTGACAATAAATAATATAATACAATGATTACAATACTCTAATAAACCATAGTAAAAATGATATAGGAAAGGGATGAAGACGTTTGGGGTGCCTTGATATACTTTTTGGGATGTCTTGAGACACTAATCGGGTGCTTTGAGATACTTTTTGGGGTGTCTTGATACAATTTTTTTGGGTGTCTTGAAACACTCTTGCGGTGTTCTGAAACACTTTGGGCTGACTTAATTTATTGCCATCTCATAGTGTCAATTTACCTTCCATTTGTACATTTCCTTTCCCTTGGGGAAATTTCTCCCACTCTGTATACGCCCTTGTCTAACCCCATTGTTGTTAATAATTGTTATCATCATTGTTTACATGCTTATTTTAACCCTTGCCCTACCAGAGAGACAATTAACCTTCAATGTGTTTGCTTTCTTGCTCTGGGGGTAATTGCCCCCGCCCTGTAAACTCCCTTGATTGTTGTTTTAATTGTTGACTTGTTTATTGACACCCCCAGATAACCTATGGGAATTTTGAGCCAATTTTGGTCCATCCGTACTTCAGTTATGGCGCACGAAACGCCTGCTGGAACATTATGTGTGACTTTATCTGTGACCTAGGTCATGAATGATGTTACCGATTGGCCCCATTTTTAACTGACACTTTTTTGAAACCTCTAAATGACATTTGTTTGGATCAATTTGGTTCATGCGTTCTTGAGTTATGTCGCACACGTCAGGTAGATATACAGGCAGACACAAGCAAACGTTTCTCCTAGGCTCTTTCCTATCTTTCAGTCCTCTCTTTCTCTCTCTCACTGCTAAAAAGTGGCTTCACCACTTAACAAAACTGGTACATCTAATAAACGGCGGCTTCTAATAAAGGTCGGCGTATTTAGTAGGCCTAGAGAGCTAAATAAAACCCTTTGCTGATTTTGGGATTATACACTAAATAATATTATGTCTCTCTCAAAATAAATACCCAAAAGTAGGTCCATTTTGCCATCATTATTTAGTTCCCCCCAATATGTGACCTGGATTCGCCCCTGACGAAGGGGTAACTTTTAATGCCCCCATTAAAATACATAACTTGTAGCCCCCGAGCTTCTATTGAGTACGATTGCCGTCTTGAAAATATAAATTAAATTGTCTGTAAATTAGTAAGAGTCAATAATTTATGAATATAAAACGTAGTCAAAGTTTTGTATTTATTATTCCATCTATGTCATCTGTAAAATTATATAAAATATTACATCTTTATAAATTAGCTGTACAATTAATGCCTTACAATTAGTAGTGCATAACTAATTAGTGCAGGAAACAGACATTGATTAATGTTCTTTCTTATTATTCCCGTTCTAAATCTCACAACCCTTCCTTGATAATAAAAATTTATCATTTCTTATCTCTCGTAATAAAATAAAATAAGGGTTTTAATTTGCCTAATAAGATTTAAATAAAATGTGAGCACAATGTTTCGTGTTTTTATGCAACAATATGCCAAATCCCTTATAAAAACACAATCAACAATGCTACGACTACGAGTGATTCTTCACATATCTCATCTTTATTTTATTGTTTTTGATGTTTGTAAACAAATAATTAGTACCTGGGTGTTCATGTTCTTTCCGTAATTGAGTGAGCTTGATTTTCCCATCTTCAAACTGTTTTTGCTTCAATAATTCGTTAGAACAACATGTTGGGTGTTTACATCAGATCATTTTGTTCTTTTCGAAAGGCAGATTTTTTTATTTAACTAAATAAAGACGTGATAACAAATACTACATATGTGTTTATTCAACCAAAATGTGATGCAAAGATTTTATTATATTATTTATATATCCTGAACATTAATGTGTTCATATCTTGGTGCACATCGTAGTAGCCATTATTATTTAATTATTTAATAATGAAAATAATAAGCATTCGTTGGTTATTAAGTTCCTGAAACAACGTTGTGCGGCAATCATAATAGTAATATTATAAGCAATACAATAGGTACTTATAATAATCTACTGTTCAATATCTCCTTCTAAATTGTGTACGTTCATAGCGTTTATTTATCTTAATATTTATTGCTAAAACCTACATGTTCTCCATCCGGCAAAGAAAACGTGCTTCTGTGTTTGTATAATAATAGCCTTGACGTCCTACATAATATTACTTTTATATCGACTACTATCAACTCAATTTGACTCTAGTATATCAAAATGTTCATTATTGGTGATACACAAGCTAGACATTCTTTTAATTAAACTTTGATAGATTTGTTTATTTAACTTTAAAACGAGCTTTCGATATGTTAAATTACTGTCTTCTTCAGGTCCAATGCATCCGATCGAAACAAAATTCGATGTTATGTTTAAATGAAAGATATTTTAGTGTTTTTAGCTAGGTATATATCCTAATTCATTTGATGTTGATTGTTTCCTTTTTCATAAAGATCTCTCAGGTTACAAGATAATTTTACTTCATTTTTTACTCTTTTAGGAGGATGAAAACCTCAATCCGAATATTGTATATTTGTAACCCGTTGTCAAGATCCATCCTTTTAGTGGCGATCTACATATTATGACGTCTGAGATTTAGAGGGGCATGAAATATACAGACAGAATAGAATGAGAGGGATGGGAGAGTAGCGGCTGATAGGACGCCTTCGGTGTCATTATATTTAATATTGTCAAGAAAAACTCAAAATCCCAAAAAGGGACTATTTTACCGTATAAGTTGACATAAATCGCAAATTTTTTTGAGGTACGAGAAAAATGGATGCATTTATACTTATTTTTACACAAATTATCTCAATTTGGTCCGAGCGTAATAATTGGTAGTTTGCCTTTGCCCTTTCAAACCATGGATAAGCCCATGCCACTTACTATACTATTGAAGAAAATTATGGAAGGCAAAAAGCAAATAATTATTGCGGCTAAAATTTTTGTCAATTTTGATGGTCGTTTGGCCGATTCGCTTGCTTGCAATTGATATTTTTCGGTTTCCGATTTTACCTATCAAAAGTGTTATAAAAACTGAATTTCCTCATTTGCTTTACATCATGGTCGTATCTATCATTAACTCGCGAAATTTTCAGTTTACACACAAAAGGTGGAAGAACTAAACCTTTGATCGCTCCTCACGCCGAATCCTGAATATCAAACAATGTTCCTTTTCTTCAAAACAGACACAAATGTCTTTGTAGACAAAACGAGGTGGCTGTCAAAAAAGATCCGAAATTGCAGTCATCATATATACACGTTCCCGTCAGAGATTATTCATATTTTCGATTGCATTTCTTTTTTTAATACAACTCTTGTTAGAGTGAATCCAGAGGTTGTGATGGGTTCCAATCGAAAGGCCGTTTCTTGGGAAGTTATAAGAAGTTCCTCATATTAAACATCGGTTCACTCGTTTAGCTTCCACAATGCTTTCAATTCACTCATTAAAAAACGCTTGCCAGTTTGAAAACTACCATATCTTTAACTTTGTTGTCCATATAATATATAGGGTGACTTGAGACAAGTATTTCGGTGACTTGGTGCAGATTTAAGTTGACTTGGGACACATTTGTGGTGACTACACGTTTTTGGGAGTCTTGGGAAACATTTGGGGTGACTTGGGACACTTTTGGGATGCCTTCGAACACATTTTAGGCTTTTGTGATATCAAGGTGATTCAAGGGTGACATGATTGACATTATTATTATTAATATGATTATTATATAATATATCCATTCTAATGTACTGATTTTGGTATAGTGCATGTGCAATTTTGTGACAAGTAAATATAATTCCTATATACCTACATAACTAAATTATGAACTTTAAAGAAAATGGAATACAATTTTATATTCCTGTCGAGTTGGTACCTAATCATGCAGTTATACGTAAATATACAAAAGTAAGCCTTAGTGGGGTTCAAAAGGTTGGACGCTACGCGAACTGAATCTTTTATTGATTTTTTATATACCCATTCGTTTCATATACCGAAGTAACGTTGTGACTCATTCAAATGTCACAACAAAAGACTGTTCTACTAGTATCGATCTGAGAAGGGGAGCCGGAGCCCGTTATGTGAATGAGAACGGAGAATGAGTAACATGTTCTTAGCCGATACACGCATACGCGACTGTAGATCTAAAGGGGAATAATACAGCACCAAAACCTAGCTGATTACACATCATTCTTTTGCATTCTTACTTTGCTTTTGCATAGTTCGGTCTTTTCATATTTAGATTGATACTTTCAAACCTCCAGTATGTAAGTATCGATTTATTAGATAATAAAAGTAAATTGGTACAGCAAGAGCAAACTTAGTTGGTAATATTAGTAGATACTTCTACTTTGTCTTAATTTTCCTGATTACTATATTGTTGAATTCAAATTCCCAAACGTGAAACAAATAAATAATATTTAACATTTGTGGTTTAGTAGTAAAAGTTTGTTGTCTTTATAAGTTTGCTACTATTGACTATTTGTTTGTACATATCGACAACCCAAATTATTTTGTGCAAAGAATAATAAAATCTGTAGAGTATGGTATATCAAAGTAGACTATCAAAAACCGAACGAAATCAAGAAATATAGGGATAAATTATTAAAATATTAAAGATGAGTTGGTACGACAAGTTTGACCAGTTAACTAATTCGGGGTAATGCAATTTGAAATTAAGTACCAAAGTTCCTAAGTACCTAATAATATTTATAATGTGAATTTCAAGCAGTGTTTTATTTTGATATACTATTTATTTTACAGAGAGGGAGAAATTGTTAGCAGAACATTTAGAGTGTTCAGATTTGATCTACACCCTACTCAGAACAGCTTAATTGTCAGAGGAGAAATAACCGTGACAATTACTACGGCTCTTTGTTGTGAAGTAGTTGCAGAAGAAACAAGAGTAAGTAAAATTAAATATTTGCAATTTTACTTTACAAAGCGTTCGAAACATTTTAGAGATGAATTTTATTCGTTTGCAACGGAGGAATTATTGAAATTAGATTTTACAATGGTTGATTGATTTATTTATAAGTTTGAACATTTAATTTCAAAACTTAATTTAAATTCTTTCCATACTGCAACTAATAATAAAGAGACCAGATGCTAAACGCTTTTGGCACTGATGGGGTTCGACTCTCCATTATACAGTATGTTCCACTTGCCCCCAGGACCAACTTTGAGTAGCAAAAAATTCATTTTCCAAAGGCAGATTTTTCCTCAGAAGGGGGCAAAGAGTAACATTTTGTATACTACGAGGTCATAGGGCTCTCATCTACAAAACCTTCAGCCAGGTTAAAACTTGTTCGGTTAAAAATTGATTCAAGTAAAGAATAGACGGTTAAAATTCTTCTCTTTACTTGAGTGAATTTTTAACCAAAGAATGACATTACCTAACGTTATATTTTTGACCTGGCTGAAGGATTTGTGAGTTGGTCATTATATCCCTAAGACTTCACCTTATTCAATAATCAAATCGGTGAAATACCTACATGTACATGTATAACAGAATAAAAATTAATATGAAATGCATGATTTAATTTTATGCGCGCACAAACCTACAATTTTAACGTTTAATAAGTTAAGAGTCCCCTTTAAGACGGTTGCCTGGTGTAAATTCCAAAGATAGAAGAAAATTTCGAACTTTTACATGTTTATCTATTCTATAATACGCATGATTTTAATTTACAGGATTTTAAGAAAATAATAAGATTGGAAGGATTGACTCCTGACTGCGAAAATGAGAGTTTATTGGAAGATGTATTTGAAGCGTGTCCATTTCTCAACCAAGATTTATCATCCCACATTTTGGCTGCAATAAACATTTTAAAATCTCGGGAGCACAGAAATGAGGGTTTTAATACCGGGCGACAATCTGCTATCATTTCTGATTTACCCGACTATTTCGAGGATGCAATTGCAAATTGCTCAGAAACAGATTTAGAATCAGTGGACATGACTCGTATTGACAAATATGTAGATCTTCTTTATGAAGATTTTGCGGATAAAACAACAGGAGCTTCCTGCATCTACAGACTAACAAAATCTTCGGAAAATCTTGTAGCAGTATCTAATCATGGTAATTGTTCTTTCCGAATTTTCTATATTTTCCCATTTAAAATTTAAAATACAATTATATGTTGAAAACATTATCTTTTTGCTTTAAATTTGTAACACGGCACACGCATTAAAATCGACCGTCTTGATTTACAGGAATGCTGTCATGCGTTGTGTCTAAATACAAATTTTTATTTTTTGCTTTGAACTTGATGTTCATTTTAGTGTTTTCATATTTTTATATGTAGAAACTGCTTTAAACGCTCTTTTCCGCACACTTCGCGAAGATTTCCGAAAATCAATGGATTTAACTACGAACATTTTACACGTTTGTCTTAACTACGCTCAATTCAAGGATTTTCATAAGCTTTTGATAACCAACAAAATTTGCTCCTTGACCTTTGATATTATTGAGTTCGAGCTAAATCGCTATGACAGATGGAGAAAAGAGATTTACCGTCGTAGGGGACTAAGCATGGAAGGATCAATAAAGGAAAAGTCAAAACACGAGTATGAAAGAATGCGCCTTAAATTTAATGCCTTGACGAGGAAACAAGATAATCTTCTAACAGGTATTGATCAAATTAATGTTTATTATTCCTATACCGTATTAATTTAAAACTTTAATTATTTTATAACAGTTGCCTTCAACGTTATTTTGCATTTGAGTGAAAATGCAATGCTATTCCAAGAAATTCAAAGAAGAGGAATTCTAGAGCTTCTCGTCCACAGTCTTGAAAGGAAAAATTTGGATTTACTTCATGTTGTAGTTCTTCATCTGAAAAATATTGCAATTTACCATGAATGTCGGGCGTTAATGTGGGAATTGCGAGTTGTCGAAAAAATTGCAGAACTTTTATCTGTGAACATTCCTAATGAACTGATTGATCTATGTCTCCGACTGCTTTTTAATTTAAGTTTTGATCACAAGCAGCGCTACAAAATGATTAAATTGGGTATCATGTCCAGAATCGCAACTTTATATGGTAAATTTTGTAATTGATTGATTTTAATAATTTTATTGAATTTTGTATTGAAGCTTTTGTTTTTTTTCTTTGAATGATTCTGTTTAACATTGAACTAGAAAAATAAGTCGATATCTAAAAGTTATTTTTAAATTGACAGATGATCCAACTTTTGAAGTCATAACTAGAAAAATCCTCTACAACATGTCCATGGAGAGAAGAATTCGTCCAAAAATGCCTGCAAATATTGCATTGACTACGGTAAGAAATTGAAATTGGTTTACAAATTTTTATGTTATTTTTAGATTAAAAACAATTCGCTATTTGGTTATTTCAAAATCAAAAAAACTTCTCAACTCGTGATTTCATGAAAGGTTCTATACTTAACTAATCTTGTTTTCAGCTTCATCGAATAACTACTTGCAACAAAATGCCAGACGCCATTGAATTAGCCGCTTTGGCTGTAAACCTAGCAGGAACAAAGAAATGTTCAGCTGCAATATGTGAAAACGACGGTGTAGTGGCCCTTTTTCAAAAATCTTACGAAAGCGAGAATGAATTATTGATGAAGGTTCTAAGGAATCTCTCCGAGCAAAAGACTTCACATGTTTTCTTTCAAGACTTTACGGGAGACTTGGCTAATGCAATTATCAATGCAAATTCAGACGAATTCATAATCGAATGTATCGGAACCCTTGCAAACCTTGACTTGCCTAATTTAGATTTCTGCAAACTTATTAAAGAGTTCAAGCTGATTTCATGGTTGCGCGAATTCGTTATAAAATCCAACGATATATTGTTTCTTCCAGGTAATATTTTATTTAAGAAAAAGCCAACATTTTGCGTAATAACAAAACAACCATTATTTTCACATTTGGAACACTTTCTTTCAGGCGAAAATAACATCAAACATCGTCGACTACTGTCCGAAATCTTAGTTTTGATCGGAACGTACTCGGGAGACGCGGATTGTGCGACTCTGTTTGTGAAAGAAGGAATCGTGGATATTCTTTTCGACCTGCTTGTCAAATGGGGCAATGATATCGTGGAACTCAGTCTCCAAATCATATTCGCTTTCTACAAATTGAGTAAACATCCACATTCTCGTAAATATATTCTTGAAAAGACTAAGATTCCAGATATCATGATGGAACTTATTCGTGACGGACCGAAACGAGTGAGAGATATGTGTGAAGCTACATTGGATCTTTTAGGGGTACGTTTTAATATTTTTTGTTATGTTAGCTATAATAGCTATAAAATAAACATTCTATACGTAGGCATTAGGCACTAAATATACATCTATGATTGATGATTGGAAACAAAGTTTTAGTGAATATCTTTCGAGCTGGTTTTTAATTTTGACCTCGTCAATTACAATAAACAATAATAGGTAGGTAGTAGAGACGGCAGAATCCTCTGTATTTTGGAACGAAATCATATAAAAAATTTGAAACCGAACCGAAATCATAAAATTTTGAAGCCGAACTGAAACCAAAATCATATAAAATTTTGAACCGAAACCGAAAAATGAAACAATATAAAAATTGTCAATTTTAGCTCACTATTTCCTTATTAATAAAGTTTACAGCAATTAAATATTTACGCCAAACTGCATTGTGGTGATGAAGGTTTACAAAAACAAGGTATCATTTGTAGTATAATAATAATACAGCGTGATCAGTCTACACTGTCCATGGAAATTTTACATCGGCTGGAGAAAGCCTTAGTTAGACCTGCCTCAAAAAGGTCATAGGTCATTTTGAAATAAACTACTGTACATATCTAGTAGAGAATCTTTTTGCGCATTTAATAAGCTATGACGTTATGCGCCTACATAAATTGATGCGCGCTTAAAGCGCTTTGGCGCGCAAAGCATCTTTAAGTGAGTTTTCATTTCTTTTGTAACTTTAAAGTAAATATTGGTTTTATCTCCTAAATCAATTATTCACCGCACATACATGTTTTTTGCCAAAGCGCTTTACGCGCGCATAAATTTGTGTAGGCGCATTATGTCATAGCTCATTAAATGCGCAAAAAGATTCTCTACAAGATATGTACAGTAGTTTATTTCAAAGTGACCTTTTTGAGGCAGGTCTAATTAAGGCTTTCTCCAGCACATGTAAAATCTCCATGGACAGTGTAGACTGATCATGCTGTATAGAGAGGCAGTTCCAATAGCTATACAAAGGTTTTGTAGACGAATATCAGTCCTAATTTTTGGAACCGAAAACAAATCGAAACCTAATCAGTAGAAACCGAACCCAAACCAAATTTACACAAAAAATCAAGAACCAAAACTGAAAAAACCGTTCAGTTTCGGTTCGTTTTCGGATTTGACGTCTCTAATAGAGTCTAACCCGGATATAAACTTCTAGTCCTAGATTTTTCATATGTCGATATTATTACTATTGCATTGTTGGAACATTTAATTAAACTAAAACCATGCCCAACTTTACGAATTGTATCATTATAAAATTCTACGAAGCTACTTTCAAAGGAAAATAAAATATTTTTGAAAACAATTCAATGGTCGAATTTAAATTACAGGAACACAACGAAATATGGAAATCGAAATCAAGAAAACATCGTTTTCTTGCACACAATGAATCTTGGATTGAAATAATGGAAAGGATGAAAGACAATCCTGAGATAGAACAGGAAATGACAACAGAGGTTGAGACGAATCGCACCGAGATCGGTACGATGACGAAGATGTATCGTGGTTTTTCGGACACACATTCTGAGGCTTCCTTCTCTATGTCTGAAGATATTGGTTCCGAATCAGAGAGCGAATTGTCACACAGGGATGAGGATAATAAATCCACAAGTACAGAAAGTGACGCCAACAAATGCATATTCGACAGATTTCAACAACAGTATGAGCAAGAAATGCAAGCCAAGGAACGTTTGGAATACGTTATTAGTGATGAAGACGAAGATGTAGATGTGAACATTTCCAACTAATTAATTTTTACTTAATATTTTTCTATTTAACCCTAAAACGTTTTCGCCATTTATATAAAAAACAACAAGGCTCTCTGTTGTAGGTACTGAATCCCCCTCTAGAGAAAGTAGGAAGAGGCCCGAAATTTTTAGCCATTAACCAACTAATATTTAGCCTACAGTCAAAAAATATTTAGCCTACAGCCAAAAAATATTTAGCCTACAGCCAAAAAATATTTAGCCTACAGCCAAAAAATATTTAGCCTACAGTCAAAAAATATTTAGCCTACAGCCAAAAAATATTTAGCCTACCGCTAACAAATATTTAGCCTATAGCCAAAAATATTAAATATTAGTGGGCTGCTGTCTAGATACTAGTTGGCTGTTGGCTAGATATACTAGTTGGCTGTTGGCTAGATATACTAGTTGGCTGTTGGCTAGATATACTAGTTGGCTGTTGGCTAGATATACT
>JAQFYB010006071.1:0-12874 GCA_034694085.1 Pogonognathellus longicornis | reverse complement strand
CAATTAAGGGTCTTTACAACGAAATGCAATTAAGGGTCTTTACAACGAAATGCAATTAAGGGTCTTTACAACGAAATGCAATTAAGGGTCTTTACAACGAAATTTCACATTCTACATTTCATTTCAATTGGCAATAATTAAACTGAAAGAACCCATCTCATTCAAATACGACGTGATTAAATTTTTAAATTGCAGGTATGGCAGTTCATGTCAATTGCATCATCAAATTTCTCTTTAATTGGAATTTCCAAATTATCTTTTTTTTAAATGCCACAATTCTATAAAAATGCATTAATTATGTAAGTACATGAAGTACAAATATCGTGCCTTTTCTAAAATTAATCCTGTTCAATTTGGATTTGTTTGAGCAATGAAAAAGTGGTGCATGAATTGCAAAATGTGTGTTGTGGCCTTTGACATTGATAAACTTACATGTATATTTTTTGTTCCATGTGTCGCGTATTTACCGGAATTGCAACTAGAGAGCACTATTCAGTCAATTTTTATATATTTTGAGCGTATATACGTATTTACAATAGTCTGACCTTAAAACTCTTAAAATGTCAAAAGGTCATTTATTGACATTGGCGTCACAATACGTTGTTATTGTGTTTCATCGCTTCCAATTGGTTTTTCGAAGAACTTAATTTTTCTCATTAAAATTGCAGTTTCAAAATTTGAAATATTTTTAAATGCCACAATTTTATTCAATTATTTTGACCATGTAGTTCACATCTCTGTGCGTCAATTTGAGTCGAAAATTGAATTTTTTACAAAGTCCCCCACAAAAGAAATACAAAATACTAACATCCCCAAAATTGGTACATTGTATAAGGGAATTGTGTTTTTCTGCAACAAAAGATGTACATATTCATTCTTTTCACCGTGAAATCGGAGTAAAATCACTATAATATGTTGCCTAGGAAATGTACTGAAGTAATACCTACTTAGCAATATTTCAAACTTCAAAAATTAGTTCTTTTACAAGAGGATAGTTGTCTTGTCAATGTTAATAAATAAATAGCGAGTGGGTTTTCCGTTCTTTTGAAGTCAGTAATGATGGATGAAAATTTGGAGGAAGAGAGTGTTTCTCCTCCAGTTTCCAGTAATTTCATTTCATTTTTCGTTGTCATTTTTAATCCATGGCAATTAAACTTTTCCCGATGAAAAATTTCACCATCAAATATTTAAGTGAATAATTGGCCTTTACTCACTTCAGTAATGTAATGGACAATTTCATTATTTCGGCTGAAAGAGATTTAAGCTAGATCAGGCATTTGATAATCTCAAACGCGTTAAATCTCATTTTAATAATCGCATTGTAGTCTGAGTTTGAATTGAACATTGGGACTGTGAAAAAATATTCAGCTCAGATTTATTGGTTTTCTTATGGATATCACTTGAGGTCTTGGCTGGAGTGAGCAGGTGCGTAGCCAATGGTTTACGAGGACCCACCAGAATGCGTAAAATGTTTTTAAAAAATTAGGTAGTTTTAGCCAAAAATTTAAAAACTTGGAAAAATTTCGCGCTACGCACGAATTGCATGAATTTTAAGTTCGTTATTCAATTCAAACGCGCTATTGTGTACTCATTCATACTCGAATTTTGCCCTCCCAGAAATCAATTTTTGTAAAAGATACTGTTATGCACCACCCAAACTTATAATTCTGACTACGCGCCTGGGAGGGAGAGTTCACTTAGCTCGACAAATCAGAGCACACAGTTTCGTACTTCATTCAACTGTTCTACTTATTCTATGTGAGTCAGCTTTCCATGCAAATTAAATTACTTTACAATAAGTACCTCGAACTGCAATATTTTATTACGATATTATCACCGAGCCGTCATGCATGAAACGCATATTACCTTGTAGTTGATTCACAACGACGCGACGGAAGCAGACATTTTCTTTATAGGAAACAGAAAAGGAGATTTTGTAAAAAGAACTTCGAAATTATTTTGAATTAAATTCAACACTACATTGAATATATTTTTATTATTACTGTGGTTTGTAAAAAGTAAAGTTTAAAATCATATTAATAATTATTAGATTGTAAATATTCATAGTTAAACTAAATCCGTATAATTACCGTCCCATACTATTTTGATTCGTCTAGAGACAGGAGAATTGACAATGGACCTGTTAATTGAAACTGAACCTGAAATCAACTTAATGGCATCACAAAGAAATCCTCTGCTGATTAGTACGGTATGTAAATACTTTTTATTAAAATTAAACTCATTGAGTCATGTTTTTGAATTAGTATTTTTTCTTGTTTCAGGTTATACAATGTGTGATGGATTTCTTACCGTTTGCTGAGCTTAAAATTACTCGCTTGGTTTGCCATTCATGGAATTTTGTAGCAGAGACTTTAATTAGGAAAAAAGGAATCGTTGTATTCTCAAGTAATTTCCGTCCATTGGATTATATTAAATATTTCTCCAAGGAACATTGTCCTCCAGTTCAACCGTTTACAGCTTTCCAATATGGAAGTGGTCGAATCTACACGGTTTACGAAGTGTACGAATTTTTTTTGAAGTTCGGAAAAAATATTACGTGTCTCCGAGTCAAATCTATCAAAGTGTCTTTGAACAGAAATGGGCTTAGCAAGAAACTGAACCTTGATCCTTTCATCGAGTTAACGGGCGCAAAGTTGGAGGAATTTTCCATTTTTGGTGAACAATGTGACAGGTTTGGGTATAAGAAAACCACTTTGGAAATATCATTAAAGAAATTGTCTTATGTCAAAAAACTTTTCCTTAAAAATTGCTTCGTCGTTATCTCAGGCAAAAAGAGAATCTTCCCCTCTAAAATACATTTGGAAAATGTTACATTTTTTCAACGTCAGGAAAAATTGCAAACCGTTACTTTGACTGATTTTGTAAACTTTCACAAATGTTCGTCCATTGGCATTTACTGCAAATCAGGAGCAGAGATAATAATTGATTTGTCGAAAGACAGTGTCAATGCTAAGGAGGTTTTTTTACACAACAACATTCGTGTCATCAATGGTGAATTTTCCAAAATGAAGACAGATAAATTAATTCTAAAAAAATTTCCAACTCAAGCAATTGGAATCCATTCGAAAATATTGGAGATCCGTGAATCCACACTTGATTTATTCAAACTCTCAGATACAGTTGAAAAAATTTTCTTCTTTCTTTGTGCAGTCGTTCCTACCGACAATGAACAGATCTGTCTACCAAATTTAAAGCATTTTACATTGCTCCATTATCCTGGAAGATTTGTATTAGAGTCAGTTCCTGATGCCATGGCATTAGCAATTTCTCAACTTGTAAATTGTAACAATTTAACTGAAATGGAAATTGGTGGGTGTGGGAATGTGTCTGGCCTTCAATATCTGGATCTGGCTTGGTTACCCAGAAGTTTAAAAACACTGAAGCTGAATATCTCCCTTCAATTTAGATATGTCGGAAGAACACAACCTATTGAAGTTGACTGTCTTATTTTAGGGGGTATTCATTGGATCAAAATTTCATTAATGGAAATAGTGCTGGAGAGAATCAAACCGAAGAAACTGTATGTGCAAAACTATGTAAGCTTAAATGATTTGTGCCCAAGGAAACGAGTCACAGTCTTAGAATTTTTAGCATTCATTGAGAGACACAATGAAGTAAGACAAATTGTTATCAAGGTAGTTACAAGTGAATTGACTCCTGACGAAAGAATAATTTTTTCTAAATTTGTTGACCAGTACGGCCCATCAGAGGTTACTTGCTACAAATTTATTGACTCCTATGGCGAAGCAATTACCTCAAACGAGTTCAGAAATCTTACTACCTTATGAGCATAGTCAGGATAAGCAGGCAAAAACATATATCCATTTCTCTGAATCCTACGATAGGCACACTCGTATCGTCGTAGCTAAACGTTTCATGTAATAAAAAGCTTATAATAAGCAGTTGTGCCTATATCAATGAATATTTGCCTTTTTTGGTTTTAGTGCCTACTTGGCCATTTTTGTTTTATATTGTAAATTTTGACAATTTTGGCTGCAATAATGCATATTTTGAAGGTTTTTTGGCTATAATAATGCCATACATTACCAATTTTGTCCTAACGGATCAGGCGCGTACCCAGGATTATCAGCTGGGGGTGCCCGGCAAGGTTGTATATAGAAATTAAATATTGGAAGAACAAAATTGAATATTAGGTACAATTTAGTCCATAATCGTGTTATTAATGAGGTAAAAACCAATTGAAAATGCACCAAAATCGCCAATTTTTTTGATAAAATAACCTAATATTTTATCATTCTTGGGGTGAACGTGCACCCCCTCCCTGGGTACGAGCCTGTAAAGGATGATTATTTTTTATTCACTGTTGTAAAAATGGAACTTGAATATAAAATGGCAACACTTGAGACAATAATTATTGAGATAAATATATAGCCACCATATCACAACTGTAATTGCTGCTAATATTTGTTCCTGGCTTTAATTCTGACTATTTTGTTAACAATATTATAGTCATTTAATTCTTCATTGAAATAAACTAATCACTCACTACCAGTGTAGTATCCACTTTAAAAAAGGTATGCTCCACTAAATCATGTGGATGTTGAATGTAGTTTAGTGTTTTTGATAGTTTGAACACCTCTCAAATTCGAAATAGCAAACCAATATGTTGACAGACTTTGAAATTTCATTAATTTTTTTGATAATTATTTTTTGTCAGCAAAATATTATAAGAATATAGTTATCCAATGAGCGGATCAATGTAACCGATATCCTACAACATTGTGTACATGAGGTTGCACGTATGAATTAGGTACGAGTAAATTAGTAGAGCTAGACTTCTGGTTTAATCTCAAAACAAGCAATAATGTTTATTAAGTGAAATTAGGAGTTGTACAGGTAAGTACGTACATAATAGTTAGCAGATATTAATTTAGGAGGTAAATTGAGACTAGCAGAAAACCAGTCTAAGACTAGGCTAAGCAAGCTAAAGCGAGACTTACACTCAGCAGGGAAGGAACACCACAAAAGCAAAGATCAGCTTCCTCGAATGACACCGAGTGGGTAAGCACCGTAATGTGGTAGTGGGAATGAGCGGCTCGGCTCGTTTATAATTATAGTGCCTATACATTTGCACACAAATTATATTTCTGCTTTTGTCAGAATTCCCCCAAGGTGTTGATGTGTAGAAAGAATTTTAATTAATTGTAATGTTCAACTTATTTATAATAATGCTTTTTATTAAAGTACACTAATTTAATATTACGGTCGCCTTATATGAAAGTTGAGTTTAATTTTTATTAAATGTATAAATTTCTAACAGATAATGTCAAACAATATTATATATATAGCACAATTTGAATCAATTATTTTAATTATATTTAAAAAAAATCAGTAAGATTATGTACAAAAAGTAGTAATAATAAAATATTAAGAGTAGAAATGTACTTAAATTAATTATGTAAAATTGCACAAATTAATGCATTTTGGAAGTTAAAATAGGTTCAAGCAAAAGAAACGGCATTTTGAAATACGTTTACATTATACGGCATTTTGAAATACATTTACATTATATGGCATTTTGGAATTCATTTACATTAAACGGCATTTTATATTCTCATTTCTGAAATACGGTCAAGGTTGTACTAAATAACACAACAGTTGACGAATAAATTTATTTAGAGTATATCAGAGAATCATACTCCCGGTGAAGCCTGAATGAGACACAAATCTGCGTGGTGGGATGAAGTGAATGTTAAATAAAATACGATTAAATGCACAAATTAATATAAAAAATAATAAAGGGCAATACAATAAAAATAAAAATAGGGATTATACATATGTGTCATCAAAAGTTGTCATACTTACTCCTAAGTTCATAGTTTGAAAAAAATATTTTGATTCTTTTTTGAAAAATTCGATTTGCCAAGTAAATATCAGTGATCAGATTTGTTCATAACATTAAATTGGTTAACATATCATTACATTGTGCTAGGTTATCGGGGTAAATGCATTTTCAAAAATTTTAATCGTCTTAATAGTCCTTAGAGAATTGCGTCAATAAATCTGTAAGTATTTTAATATGTGAGTGTGTCAGCAATGGCGGATCTAGTACTAGTGACTATAGGTTCTACAGGTTCTAACCCTCTCTGTCAAATCGGAATTTGATTAAATTATATAAAAAGCCGTAAAACCTAAAAATAAGTTATTTTCCAATAAAAGAGCATCAAAAAGCGCTATGCAATAATTTCTATAAGATGTTGATTTTGGCTCGCATTGTTCGCGCTACTTGCGATTTCAGTCTTAAGACTCTATATATTTCCATTTTCCTCCCCCGAAATCCATTTCTGTATATGGCCTTGCCAAGAAAAATCTAGAAGTTATTCCATGTGATTACTGGTGTGAACTGGGGGTGAAACACTCAGGGGATGTTTCACCCCCTGAGAAAAATTCTAGATACACCACTGTGTGCGTAATAAAATATGAGTTATTGCCAATTTTATAGTTCTCCAGAATCCCATAGCTTGCATTTCACTTTGGTGTGCTATGTATGGCTGTGTCTAGACATTAGGGAATCAACACAGACACTGATTCAGCAGCAGTCTGGAATTGGCTTAACCAATCAAAGCCCAGAAGAAACGACTGTTGTATTTCTTATCTTTGACTTGTCGGCATTAAAACTACAATTCATTTTATGCAAATAGATTTGACGAAGTTGCAATACTGAAGTCTATCTACCTATTCAAAATTATATTCAGTCATACAATACATAACTCTTATTGATGTGTTAAACTAAAAGTTGAAACAGCGATTTCAGCTAAAATAACAATCAACGATTTCCTGCATTCAATATGCAATAGATTGCTATTATATTTGAGTTGAATAATGTCAAAGTTCTTGGCAAATCCTTCAAACACCGTTTTCACATAGTAAAAAAATGTAAAAATTATTCCTACTCTAAATAAATTTCGGATTGTATTTAAAAAAACTTGTTTGTCATAATAATTCATAACCCTTTTAAAGGTACGATACTCACTTGAATGCCATATGTCAAAGGTTTCGTCTGGTTTACCGAAATACCTACAATTTTTTCCTTCCGGAATATTCGGTTCTCCAGTGTCCTTGTCAATCTACTCCGATTCTTTGAGGGAAGAATGCATCTGACTACTCTCGTATATGAACGATGAATTGGAACATTTTGAGATCCGTTTTTGAAGGAGAGGATTTGGAGGAGATTTGTAGTGTTTCTGCAAGTGCAAGCGATGAAGGTCTAGAGATTCTTGTGAAAAAATGCAAGTTACCACAGAATCTCATTACTTTTTCTTTTGCATAGTCGGCCGTACATTGACTTGCCAATATCCAACATTTATTTAGTCAATGTAATTGGTAATTTAAATTTATAAAATATGTAATTCCAGACTATAAGTCGTTCAACTTAATTGCATTACAATAATTGTTCAAGAAATTATCTAATTACATGTAGTGTAAAGTAGCAAATAATTTTCGTAACCATGATCACTTACTATCTAAAAATAACAGACCACAATCTAGGCAAAGCCTTTTTCCATTTAATTATACGTAGGTTTATATACAAAATTAATTTTGAGATATTTAACAATAATTAATTAATTAATTAATTATTGTTAATAACAATGAATGAAGATGAATAACAATTTGTTATTCATCTTACAAAATGCAATATTATCATCTCCCCAGATTCTAAATCTATTTTTGGTCACTAATAAACTAGACCCATTTCTGTGTACACTTTTTCAGTCAGTTACTAAAATTTCTTCCTGGCCCTATTTCATACAATTTAACGAGTTTGTCCTAATTTATAAAATTATTATTCAGGAATTAATAGAACCTGTATTCACTTATTAGAATATAATAACATATTTATGCACCGTTACAATTTATGACGGTAGGGTACAGTTCAGAATTACTGGAATAAATGGAATATAATTATAAATGGAATTACTGTCTTCAATGAAATACAATTCATCCTTTAGTGTATACCAGTATCAGAAATACGGGTATCCATTTATATCAAGGCCGTATCTAGGATTCCATTTCGTAGGGGGCATAATTCAACATGATGCACAATAGTGCAAGTTATTGCGCGAAGCAAGAAAAATTTGAGCTTGTTTAGGCCAAAATCAATCTAAAATGCATCAAATTTGCGCGAAGATTTTTCGATTTTTTGTATCTTTTTGGTAAAATAACCTATTTTTTCCGATTTCGGGGGAGGGGGCAATTTCCCCCTTTGCCCCCTAAATACAGCTTTGATATATGTTTCAGTTTATATTATGTGGACGAAAGTAATGAAACAAGCTTTTCACTTCTTGACTTGGTAATGAAATACTTCATTTCTGAATCAATTCAGGAATATACATCAGTTACAGCTGCACTAAATTCAACCGAAAGGATTTAAGCTTGAGGCAATTTATAATCTTAAAATTTTTAGATGCATCTCATTTGAGTGACCGCATTGTAGTCTCAGCCGCTACTTTAGGCGTGCGTGGGACAAAGATTGACTTTAGTTTATAGCTATTTTGTTGTTAATGTGATATCAGATTGAGCTCTCGCAAGTTGCTGACTGAATGAGCTTGTAAAATTAGAATTCTCCAACAGCTTATCGCTTCTTCTTATTTGTATGAGTCAGCGTTCTATGGAAATGAACCTTTTGACAAAATCATTTATAATATACGGCATTGCATGTTGTTGTACCAAGAGCTTTGATTCACAAATTCATGTTGTTATTGAACATCTATATAAATGTAAATGCTTATTCCTGCTCATATATATTTAGATGTTTTTGAGGGCCCAAAAGGATTGGCTGCTAATATGAGGGGTAACTATTAATACAGGCAATACGGTAATAGTACAACCAGCCGATGATGTGTAATATGCCATCCTGCAGTTGATTCAAAACTACACAACCATAAGCAACAACTTTTCTTAATATAAAGCAGAAAATGCGACTTTTTAAATAGGACCTCGAAACTAATTAGCGGAAAATAGTTGTATTTTAATTTAAATTATTCTCTGATTGATGTGCATGGGATTCAAATTTAAATTTATATTCATAAACAATTTGTTTTATTTCAACTACAGAAAGAAAGAACAATTTAGAAATATAAATTATATTGTTTTTTAACTATAGCCATACACCGTATAAAATCAACAATTAATTTTCTGATCTTCCTTACAAAATTGGCGATGGTCTCATTAATCTCGCAAATTAAAATGGAACATGGATATTCGCAAAGAAGCCCAACAGTGATTAATTCGGTAATTTATATTTTCATAAATATTCAATACCTTCTACTGAGTTTTGTATGTCAAATATTCTGTCTTCGATTTTATTAGGTACCTTTAAAAAATTATTTTGAGTCAATCTTGTTTTTCAGTTTGTATTTTTTTGGTTTCAGATTATTCAACATGTTTTGGACTATTTGCCTTTCTCTGTAGTTAAAAGGTGTCGTCTGGTTTCTCGGCACTGGCATTCTAAAGCAGAGTACTTAATTAGGAAAAAAGGAATGATAGTATTCTCAAGATATTTTCGTCCATCTAATTACAATGAATATTTCTCTCAGACACATTATCTTTCAGCTCAAACAATTACAGCTTTTGAATTTGGAAGTGGTTGTTTTCAATACACGGTATATGAATTGCACGAATTCTTTATGAAATTCGGAAAAAATATCAAGTGTCTCAGAGTTAATTCCATCAAAGTGTCCTTAAACAAAAATGAATTAATCGAGAAACTCAATATTGACCCCTTCATTGAGTTACTAGGCAATAACGTGGAAGAGCTTGCAGTTTTTGGTGCAGGCTATGATCGGTTTGAGTATTATAACAAAACAACTAAATTGGAAATTTCATTACATAAATTGTCAAATGTTGAAAACATTTTACTTAAAAACTGTGACGTCATTATTGACAATCACGAAACAAGAATTTTGCCAACCAAATTAAAATTGGAAAAAGTTACATTTTATCAAAATCGGAAAATATTGCGCAGTGTTACTGTGACTAATTGCATCAATTTTCAAAAATGTTCGTTCATTGATATTCATGCCATCTCAGGATCAAACATAACATTTGATTTGTTAAAAGACTTTGTTGTTGCGAACGAAGTTTCTTTTAAGAACAACATTCTCGTTTTGAATTGGCAGTCATCAGAAATGAAGACAATAAAATTATTGCTACAAAATTCTCCGACTCAAGCAATCGGAATCCATTCAGAAATATTGGAAATTCGTGAGTCAGAAGTTGATTTGTCATACCTTCCGAGCGGGCTTAAAAAACTTTCCTTATATCAATGTGCAATCGTTCCTTGTAACAATGAACTTTTTCTGCCGAATTTAAAGAGAGTTTCATTATTGTATTTTTATAAAAGTAAATTTATATTAGAGTCCGTTTCGGCTACCATGGCATTAACAATTACTCAGTTTGCACATTGTCCCAATTTAGCGTTTATGGAAATTGGTGGATTCGGCGATGGGTCTAATGTTGAATTTTTTGATGTGGGTTGGTTACCCAAAAGTCTCAAAATACTCAGGTTGAATATCTCTCATCGTTTTAGATTCATCGGAAGGACAGATACTATTGAAATAGACTATCTTATTCTTGGAGGCAATTATTGTATTAAAACATCAGCAGTGGAAAAGGTTTTGGAAAGAATCAGGCCGAAGAAAATGATTTTGGGAAGTGTTGTAATTTTTCATTCTTCTAATAAGCTAAACGAAAAGAAACGAGATAGCATAATTGAATTTTTGGCATTTATCCAAAAGGAAAAACAAGTGAGCGAAATTATAGTGAAGGTATATAGATACGAAGGATTTGAGTCTTAATGACAGACTTATTTTTTCTAAGTATGTCGACCAGTTCATCAGATATTTCATGCTACAAATTTACAGGCTCGAACGGCACAACAGTTACTTCAGCGAAATTCGATAAATTTATGGACATATTATGTATTGATTTTGATTCAAAATACTGAGAGTAAAAAATTCACTTCTATTAACTTCTATCTATTGACATATTTATGTTGGCCCACATCATTTTTTGAATTAGGTGTCTATAGACACTCAAATAATATTTCTGCTTTTGTTATAATTTCTTGTGAGATGTTGGTAATTTTAAACAATATTAATTAATTGTGTTATTAAAAGTAATTAATAAGATGTTAATTGATCTTTGAGATATTAATATACAAGTAAGTACTGATTTGTACTAAACCGCATACAAATACTGAATTTAATTTAGTAATTTTTGTTAGTGTATTTTAATTTTTATCTAATGGTATTTAATACTGTTATGAATAGATAAGTAACTTTTAATGAAATTATAATTACACAATCGTTAATGGAATCAACATTTCCGGATATAGAATTGAAAAATTATAGTAGTAGTAATATTGAATAACAATTTTGAACACCCGCAGAACAAAAAAAAACGAGTAATTAAAATGAAAGATTAGTTAAATAAAAACTTAGATCTAAAAGTTTAGGGGTTATGGCAATTGTAAAACACATTGATCATTTTGTGTAAGATTTGGGAAAAAAATATTTTTTAATTATTGATATACTTAATTGACTAAAATGGCAAATTGTAAAATGTTAATAAAGAGTAATTTTTAAACAGTCAGGTGCCATCCATTGTATACGTCATTCTTGTTGTAAATAAATTAGGTAGTATTTATAGTTTTTATGTGTACATTTGCAATAAGTGTTGACATTTTAGAGAATAGATGTGGTGTGCGTTGATAAAAGTGTGAGTGGTCTCCAGTTAGACTAAAATGTCAATTCAGTCTCACTGGTAGACTCGTTGAGACTCGTTGTAGTAGTAGTATTAGAGAAGTGTGGTCATGAAAATAGCAGAGAACGCTCATTTGCGCTTGAGCTTCTAACTGCATACTCCTTACACTTTCAGAAGTTACCATGATTGCCCTCTAGGAACTGATTTTTTGTTTTATGTATTTTGTTGCAAATTATGTTTTACATAAATACATGGTGGCACTACTCATTTTCTTTCACACACAATGTGCAATGCAATGGGATAATATATGATATCAGGTTAACAATATATACTGCACTATTACACATACGCCAGATAAAGTCATAGCAAGTGATACAATTTCACATTACAGAATACTTATATAGGTATATGAAAACATCTTGAGTGTAAAATATTCTTTAGTTTGCATGCTTGCGTAATGAACTATAATGTTATACATTTGCACAAATTGCTATTATAGGGAACCAAACATTTAAATTAAAATATTTTTTTTATTTTATACTATGATAATTTATCAGTCCCTTGAACCTAATGCATCAGGTAAGGAAAATTGAATGGAATGGTAAAATTATTACCATTATGTCATTTGCATATCTACAGACTTAAGGCAGCATTCATAATGTCAGTGTATGAATTAATGTGTATGAATAATGTGTGGGATTTCATATTTTTAAGGGAGAATTCATATTCGTGTGGGAGGATTAAATGATACCCCTTATATATTACGTGATTTCATTTCATCATTTTATTCTTACGCCCCAACTCGTGAGCATTTGATCGCGAACTATTTATTAACTATGGCTTCTGAATTCGTCGTCGAATTGCTAGACCAAATCTTTAAATGTGTTCAAACATTCTGATTATCGGTTTTAGACTGGTCTCCTAAAACAATGTTCACCGTTTCCAAAAATCGATTGAGGTTTGGTTGCTGCGCGGTTTTTAGTATAATTTTATTTATCCTCAGTACATACTCAACAGCAGTTTTGGCGCGTCAAATATTTCGTCCTTCGTGAAAAATAAACCTTCGTGGTTCGACAGCGACTGTACAACAGCTGAGAAAAAGATGAAAAGGGCACTCAGAATCTTCAGA